>JAXCGZ010005698.1:202500-204465 GCA_037179515.1 Halocaridina rubra | reverse complement strand
ATATATATATATATATATATATATATATATATATATATATATATATATATATATATATATATATATATATATATATATATATATATATATATATATATATATATATATATATATATATATATATATATATATATATATATATATATATATATATATATATATATATATATATATATATATATATATATATATATATATATATATATATAGTATATATATATATATATATATATATATATATATATATATATATATATATATATATATATATATATATATATATATATATATATATATATATATATATATATATATATATATATATATATATATATATATATATATATATATATATATATATATATATATATATATATATATATATATATATATATATATATATATATATATATATATATATATATATATATATATATATATATATATATATATATATATATATATATATATATATATATATATATATATATATATGTATATATATATATATATATATATATATATATATATATATATATATATATATATATATATATATATATATATATTTATATTTATATATGTATAGCAGATATAAGCTATAAGGTTGGGTTCCTTTTAACCTTCTGTGGTGTAGTGGTAGCGCCTTGACTTAGTAATCATAAGTCCTAGGTTCGAGTCCCGGTCGGGGTAAAAAATGATTCATGTTTTCACATATGTAATGTGCTTATTTGATGATTTCGTGGCCCGAATGAGATTGGGAATTGAATTAAATGCTAAAATGAAGCCACGAGTGAGGTTGGGGAATCTGTAATATGAACATAGTGGCATTCAGTTAGAATGCGTTCATTCCTATGTATAGCAGATATAAGCTATAAGGTTGGGTTCCTTTTAACCTTCTGTGGTGTAGTGGTAGCGCCTTGACTTAGTAATCATAAGTCCTAGGTTCGAGTCCCGGTCGGGGTAAAAAATGATTCATGTTTTCACATATGTAATGTGCTTATTTGATGATTTCGTGGCCCGAATGAGATTGGGAATTGAATTAAATGCTAAAATGAAGCCACGAGTGAGGTTGGGGAATCTGTAATATGAACATAGTGGCATTCAGTTAGAATGCGTTCATTCCTATGTATAGCAGATATAAGCTATAAGGTTGGGTTCCTTTTAACCTTCTGTGGTGTAGTGGTAGCGCCTTGACTTAGCAATCATAAGTCCTAGGTTCGAGTCCCGGTCGGGGTAAAAAAATGATTCATATATATATATATATATATATATATATATACATATATATACATATAAATATATATATATATATATATATATATATATATATATATATATATGTATATATATATATATATATATATATATATATATATATATATATATATATATATATATATATATATATATATATATATATATATATATTTATATATATATATATATATATATATATATATATATATATATATATATATATATATATATATATATATATATATATATATATATATGTATGTAAATATATATATATATATATATATATATATATATATATATATATATATATATATATATATATATATATATATATATATATATGTACATATATATATATATATATATATATATATATATATATATATATATATATATATATATATATATATATATATATATATATATATGTACATATATATATATATATATATATATATATATATATATATATATATATATATATATATATATATATATATATATATATATATGTATATATATATATATATATATATATATATATATATATATATATATATATATATATATATATATATATATATATATATATATATATATATATATATATATATATATATATATATATACATATATATATATATATATATATATATATATATATATATATATATATATATATATATATATATATATATATAT
>JAXCGZ010005698.1:167500-197500 GCA_037179515.1 Halocaridina rubra | reverse complement strand
ACGAACATGCTGCAAACACTCTTGACCTATTTTTTACTTCTAACCCTTCACACTACTCTTATTCTGTGCTTTCCCCTCTTGGTAAATCTGACCACACTATGATCTCAGTTTATTCCATTTTCACTCCTTCACCACCAATCCCTCTTACTCAGTGCCGCCTTTGGCACTTCGAGCGTACCCAACATGAAAATTTGCGTAACTTTCTCTTTGATTTCTCATGGGATGACTATTGCTCTCGGTCACGCAACCCTGATCAGGTAGCTTTGAAAGTTGTCGAGATCATAACCGCGGGAGTGGAGGTGTACATCCCCTCTTCTACAAAAACTTTCTCTCCCCCTAAACCTTGGTTTGACCGTGCCTGCTCCATGGCTATCCAGACTAGGAATCAGGCTCACTGATCTTACCTAGCCTCTCCTTCTGATTTAACTCGTTCTGCTTTTATTATAGCGAGGAATCACTGTACTGCTCAGATTCGAAGGTCTAAGGCTTCCTTTATAAGAAGGAAAGTTGATGACCTTAACTCCTCTCCCACTGACAAATGCTTCTGGTCCTTAGCCAAAAACCTCTCCAAAAACTTCTGCAACTCAAGCTTTCCCCCACTCATTCATTCTGATTGTTCTATAGCTTGCTCTCCCACTTACAAAGCCACTCTCTTTGGCTCTCATTTTTCTGCTAACTCTTCCATCAACGATTCCAGCGCACCTATTCCTCAGTCTTCTCCCCTTTATAACCCTATTCCCTCCCTTATCCTTTCTTCAGGCAAAGCTCATAAGGTTCTTCGCTCGCTAAAGAAGAACAGGGCATCTGGTCCCGATGGTATCCCTGCAAGGTTCCTTAAGGAGTTTGCAGATGAACTGGCTCCCGTGCTTTGCCGTTTTTTTTTTGCCTCATTCTGTCAACCAGTATCTATCTTTCATCTTGGAAGCATGCTCTAGTTCAACCTGTTCCTAAGAAGGGTGAACGCTCTATTCCTTCTAACTACCGACCTATTGCCCTAACCTCCTTTATTGCTAAAGTTTTTGAAACTTTGCTCAATGCTCACTTCTTGAAACGCCTTGAATATAACTCACTTATCTCCGATCACCAGTACGGCTTCCGCAAGGCAAGATCCATTGGTGATCTCCTGTCCTATCTTACTCATGTATGGTCATCTTCTCTGAGGAACTATGGGGAATCCTTTGTCGTCGCCCTTGATATCTCTAAGGCTTTTGACAGAGTCTGGCACAAGGCTCTGTTGGCCAAACTCCCTGCCTATGGCTTTACCCCTTCTTTCTGTTCTCTGATTTCCAGTTTTCTTACTGACCGTTCTATATCTGTAGTTGTTGACGGCGCGACATCTAGCCCTTTCTCTGATACCAGTGGTGTTCCACAGGGCTCTGTTCTTTCACCTACTCTCTTCCTTCTCTTCATCAATTATCTTCTTCAATCCCCATCTTCCTCTCTTCTTCATGCCTTTGCTGATGATTCTACCCTTCATTTTTCCTCTGCCTTTACTTCACAACCTTCATCTGTTACTCGTAAACAATCTCGTATCATTCTTTCTTCTACTCTTAACTCTGATTTGCAGAGAGTATCTGAGTGGGGCACTCAAAATTTAGTTAAATTCAATGCCTCCAAGACAGTTTTTGGCTATCTCTTTATCTTCTTCTCCTCCTGATAACCCTATTGTCTTCGAAACTAATGAAATTTACCCTCTTAACTCTATCAACATACTAGGAATCCATATAGCCTCTAACTTGTCTTGGAGAAATCACATAATCCAAATTTCTAAATCTTCATCCAAAAAATTGGGGGTTTTGTTTCGTTTTCTTCATTACTTCTCCTCATTGCCGTTACTTAAAGTTTACAAAGGTCTTATCTGCCCCTGCTTAGAATACTGTTCACTCATCTGGGGTGCTTCTTCCTTTACTTATCTTCTTGGAGGGTTGAATCTAAGGCAGTCAGACTCATTAATGATCCTTCTCTTACTTCTAACCTGGTTTCTATCTCTCTTCGCTGTAAGGTATCTTCACCTTTCACTTTTCTGTTGCTACTACTTCCATCGCTGCTCTGATGAGTTGGCAAGTTGCATCCCTCCTCCACTGCCGAGGCCGCGTAACACTCGCCAAGTGGCCTCATCTCACAGGTACTGTGCTGAGATTCGTAGCTCGAGGATTGGTCGGTGCAGCGACTGCTTCTTCTCATCTACCTCCAGACTCTGGAACTCGCTCCCTCTTTCTGTCTTTCCTAATTCTTTTGACCTTTCATCCTTCAAAAAGCAGATCTGTCGTCATCTCAGAGCTTAGTCCTCCATATCTCTGGGTCCTCTGTACTTTGTCTGTTTTTCTACCTGTCGTTTTTTGTTGTGTGACATTACCTCATATCTACCTTGTACTTAACGTTTTTCTTTTCCTTCGTCTTGGTATTTTCTCGTGGCCGGGACTTTATTGATGAGGGCAGTTTCTGCCTGTCCCGGTGTTACACTCATGAAAAAATAAAAAAAAAATCGAGGGTTTGCTCCCCGTCACGGACTGAGGTTAGTAAGGACATATACTCAGGGTAACGATGACATCAGCCAAAACAAGTCCTCTGGAAGAAGACAACCGTGCTAGCCCTTAAGGGAGTTCGTGACGTAAAACCGAATCCATAATTATATATATATATATATATATATATATATATATATATATATATATATATATATATATATATATATATATATATATATATATAAGCACATTACATATGTGAAAACATGAATCATTTTTAATCCGACCGGAACTTGAATGTATGACTTATATTTATCATGCCAAGGCCCTACCAATTACACTTTTTCTGGTGTAGTTGGTAGCACCTTGGTTTAGTAATTATAAGTCCTAGGCTCAAGTCCCGGCAGGGGCAAAAATGATTCATGTTTTCACATATGCAATGTGCTTATTTGGTTATTGTTGGTCCCGAATGAGATTGGGAATTGAATTAAATGTGAAAACGAAACCACGAGTGAAGTTGGTGAAACTGTAATATGAACATAGTGGCATTCAGATAGAATGCGTTCATTCCTACTTTAGCAGATATAAGATATAAGGTTTGTTTCCTTTTCACCTTCTGTGACGTAGTTGGTAGCGCCTTGGCTTAGTAATTATAAGTTCTAGGTTCAAGTCCTGATCAGGACAAAAATGATTCATGTTTTCACATATGTAATGTGCTTAATTGGTTATTGTTGGTCCCGAATGAGATTAGGAGTTGATTTAAAAGCGAAAATGAAACCATGAGTGAGGTTGGGGAAATTGTATTATGAACATAGTGGCATTCAAATAGAATGAGTTCATTCCTACAATAGCATATATAAGCTATAAGGATTGTTTCCTTTTAACCTTCTGTGGTGTAGTTGGTAGTGCCTTGGCTTATTAATTATAAGTCCTTGGTTCAAGTCCTGGTCGGGGTAGAAAGGATTCATATATATATATATATATATATATATATATATATATATATATATATATATATATATATATATATATATATATATATATATATATATATATATATATATATATATATATATATATATATATATATATATATATATATATATATATATATATATATATATATATATATATATATATATATATATATATATATATATATATATATATATATATATATATATATACATATATATATATATATATATATATATATATATATATATATATATATATATATATATATATATATATATATATATATATATATATATATATATATATATATATATATATATATATATATATATATATATATATATATATACATATATATATATATATATATATATATATATATATATATATATATATATATATATATATATGTATATATATATATATATATATATATATATATATATATATATATATATATATATATATATATATATATATATATATATATATGCGTGTGACACCGGGACAAGCAAGAAAACTGCCCTCATCAATAAAGACCTGGACACGAATAAAAAATTAAGATGAATTAAAAGAAATAGGTCACAGACAAGGCAGAGATGAAGTATTGATACATAAAGGAAAAGGACAGACTGAAAAAATAGTCAAAGTATTGAGGATCTAGAGATAAGGCAGGATTAGGCCCTGAGACGACGATAGATCCGCTTTTTGAAGGAAGATAAGTTATAAGAATTAGGAAAT
Source organism: Halocaridina rubra (assembly GCA_037179515.1). Lineage (NCBI taxonomy): Eukaryota > Metazoa > Arthropoda > Malacostraca > Decapoda > Atyidae > Halocaridina > Halocaridina rubra. The sequence goes on along the minus strand of JAXCGZ010005698.1, from coordinate 193,313 downwards.
GCAGAATGAGGAGGAGAGCTCCAGAGTCTGGAGGAAGATGGGAAGAAGCAGTAGCTGCACTGATAACTCCACGAGCTACAAATATCCAAACAGTACTTTTGAGTCAAGGCTGCTTGATGAGTGTTACGCTGCCTCGGTAGTGGGGGAGGGATGCAACTCGCCAACTCATCAGAGCAGTGATGTATGTAGTAGTGATAGAAAAGAGAAAGGGATGATATGTTACAGCAAAGAGAAAGAAAATCCAGATTAGAAGTAAGAAAAGGGTCATTAATGAGTTTGTCTTAGATTCAACCCTATCAAGGAGATAAGTATAAGAGGAAGCATTCCAGATGTGTAAGCAGTATTCTGCGCAGGGATGGAGAAGACCTTTATAGAATTAAAGTAAATTTAAAGAGTTAAATTAATGACCAAAGCAAAACAGGACTCCCAGTTTTTTGGATGCAGATTTAGAAATTAGGATAATGTGATTCTTACAAACAAGGCTAGACGCTATAAGGATTCCTAATATGTTGATAGAATTAAGAGTGTAAAGTTTGTTCGTTTCGACAATGATGTGGCTATAAGGAGGAGAAGAAGATAAAGAGATAGTCAGAAACTGTGTCTTAGAGGCACTAAATTTAACTAAATTTTGGGTGTCCTGTTCGGATACCCTCTGCAAATAGGAATTGGGAGTGGAAGAAAGAGTGATACGAGACTGATTACGAGTACCAAATGAAGGTTGTGAAGAAACAGCAGAGGGAAAATGAAGGGTAAAATCGTCAGCAAAGGCATGAAGATGAGAGGAAGATGAGGACTGAAAAAGATAATTGATGAAGAGAAGGAACAGAGTAGGTGAAAGAACAGAGCCCTGTGGAACTCCACTGGTAACAGAGAGAGGGCTAGATGTTGCACAGTCAACAACCACATACATAAAACGTTCAGAAAGAAAACTGGATTTCAGAGAGCTATAGGCAGGAAGCTTGGTCAACAGAACCTTGTTCCAGACTCTGTCAAAAGCCTTAGAGATATCAAGGGTGATGACAAATGATTCCCCATAGTTGGTAAGAGAAAATGATCATACATGTGTAACATAAGACAGGAGGTTACCAGTGGATCGTGCCTTGCGAAATAGTACTGGTGATCGGATATAAGTGAGTTTGATTCAAGACATGTCAAGAAGTGAACACTGAGTAAAGTTTTGAATACTTCAGCAATAGAAGAGATTAGGGCAATAGGTCAGTAATTTAAAGGAATTGAGCAGTCACTCTTTTAAGGAACAGATTGCACTAAACCATGCGTTTAATATGAAGGATAGATACTAGTTGAGAAAATGAGGTGAAAAAGACAGCAAAGCACGGGAGCCAGTTCATCTGCAAACTCATTAAGGAACCTTGCAGGGATACCGTCGAGACCAGATGCCTTGTTCATTTTTAGCGAGCGAAGAACCTTATGAAGTTTGCGTGAAGCAAGGATAAGGGAAAGCATATGGTTAGAGATGGGTAAAGATTGAGGGAGAGGTGTGCTGGAATTGTTTACGGAGGAGTTGGCAGAAAAATGAGAGCCAAAGAGAATGGATTTGTCAGTGAGAGAGCACGCTATAGAACCACTAGTGCAAATAAGAGGGGGAAAGCTTGAGTTACTGAAGTTATTGGAGAGGTTTGGACAAAGGCTCAGAAAAAATTTTTAGTGGGATAGGAGTTAAGGTCATCAATTTTCCTTCTTATAAAGGAAACCTTTGACCTTCGAATCTGGGCAGTACAGCATTTCTAAGCTACAATAAAAGCAGAGCGAGTTAAATCAGAAGGAGAGGCTTTGTACAACCGGTGTACCCGATCCCTGGCCTGAATAGCCATGGAGCAGGCACTGTCAAACCAAGGATAAGGAGGAAACAAAGTTTTCATAGAGGAAGGGTTGTACACCTCCATTCCCGAGGCCATGATCTCAGCAACATTTTGGACTACCTGATCAGGGTTGTGGGACTATAAGCAGTAGTCATTCCATGGGAAAAGTAAAAGAAATTTATGCAAATTTTTATGTTGGTCAGACTTACCAAGAGAGGAAAGCACAGAATAAGAGTAGTCTGAAGGGTTAGAAGTAAGAAATAGGTTAAGAGTGTTGGCTGCATGTTTGTGTCGATCAGGAGCATGAGTAGGATGTTTGATAATTTGCGCCAGATCGTGAGTACTAGAGAAAGCAAGGGCCTCACTTCCTCCCACTTCAGTGTGAGAAAATCTAAAGCCGCTCACTGTGGTGTACAATGTAGTCTCCAGTATAGAGAACTTTGGCAAGTGGGCGAGAAGATAGCAACGGTTCATGGCAAGAGGACATATATTCAAAGAATGACACAAAGTCAGTGGATCTTGGAGAACAGTAGCAGAAGCAAAGGAACTACAATGGTAGTGGAGAGATAGATTTTCTGCCAGAGAACATCTAAGTCAGGTGATTCAAGGTTCAAGAGCCTTGCAATAGGAGTGTTATTGTTGAAGTTAGCACAGACCCCACCTTTGGAATGAAAACGAAAATATAAGTTATAGTGAGAGATCTGAAATAGGTCAGTGGAAGCATGGCTAGACAGCTGGGTTTCAGAGAAAAGGAGGAGAATAGGAAGGAAAGTAACCAAGTGATGTTCCACAGACAAAAAATCAGAATTTAGCCCATGGTTGTTAGAATAGTGAAGAGTGAAAGCAGATCTATCAGGAGGTGCAAGGTTAAGGGCAGAACCATTACTACCACCAGGCCTGTCTACCATCAAACCAGTAGTGGAGTCAACAAAATCCCCAGAGATTCTTACCACCCCTCTATGCCACGTACTGGGGGTCATAAGCTGTAGACCTTCAATAAATATAGCAATAACAAGAAAAAAGAAGGCAAAAGGAAACAGATATGGGGAAAGCTCTGACCTGTCAAATTTAATGGGAAAGCTAGAGATGTGTAACAAATACCTTAGAATATTAGGTGTAGATGTAGACACAAGGAAAGAACAATGCCTTCTTTCCAGCATCTTGAAATCTCCCTAGATTCCAGTGACTTTTCAAATATGATACACAGTGCTGCCGATATTGAATAAGCGCATTTCTTAGGTACATAAGGGGATATATCATCAGGACTTGTAGCGCTATGGGCATTTAACTCCAACAGCGCACTGCATACCTCTGTGGCTGAAAAGATGGTGTTGTCTTATACTGGCTCATGAGCTCTTATCTCCACAATCTAAGGGGGTGGAGTATTTTCTGCTGTAATTACTGAGTTAAACTCCTTGTTCAATTCTTTGCAGATATATTCATAGGTCTCAGTGATTCTTCCATCTGCTCTCTTTAGCTTTAAAACCTGTTTTTTGCCCTTCAGTTGTCCTCTGATAAAACTGTGGAAAGGCATGGGATTTTCTTTACCCATCCTGGTGATATCCCTTCCATAGTCTCTCTACCTCTCTTCTTTTCCTTAGGTAATCATTTTTTGCTCCTTAATAAGTCTGTTAGGCATTTATGCTTTTCTCGTCCTATACCTTTTCCAGAATTAGTCTCCCCACTCTTTAGCTCTCTTACATTCATTACTGAACCATTTCTCTCTGGCATGAATAACTACTATTTTGGTGGAAGGTAGGCAACATTCTACTATCTTCCCATATTCCTCACAAAAGATGTTGTACATTTCTTTTACAGATTTGTTGTCAAATAAGGTTCTCCAGTCAATAACTGCAAAAACTTATTAATTTTGATGTAATCTCCTTTCCAATAGTTCCTTGCCATGTCCTAAAATGCCTTTACTTTAAGGCAGTATATCTCTGATGATATACTCCATCAACAACACACAGTGGTCACTCTTTCCAATTGGTGGTTCATACTCATTTCTTTCAATATCCAACACATTATCTGTGGATACTAGATCAAACAGTGATGGTCCAACCCTACCCCTGGCCCTCGTTGGAGCCAATACATGTTGGTATAGGAAATTCCCTTGTACACAATCTAGGAATCTTGCCAAGAATGAGTCTTCTCCACTGTGTGGGTCAAGATTTATCCAATCTATCTCTCTATGATTAAAATCTCTCATAATCAAAATCTTACACTTTCTCTCACGTGCAATGTTAACAACTAAGTTTATAACTTCAATAGTACCTATTTGATTTCCTTCATAAACTTCTAGCCTATGTTGGTTCCTTGATGGGTTATATGCAACAGTTTCTATAATGCTCTTTAACCCGGTGTTTATGCGAGCAACAAGAAATTCCTTGAACTCACTTTCTATTGCAAAGTTTATTTCTTAAACCAGAAACATTTAACTTATGAGAAGTGCTATCCCTCCACAAGTCCTCTCAGATCTTTCAACCCTTAATAATCTGAAGCCCTAGGGAAAACTGTGATACTGCCTATGTCCTCTCTTAACTTAGTCTCTGTAACCGCTACTATATCTGCCTTGCTGTTGTGAATTCCATCCTTTAATTCTACCACCTTACCAGCTACCCCATCAGCATTTGTGTACAGCAATCATAAGAGGCTGCATTCCTGGATCTTCTTTCATTATTTTCTTTATCTCCTCTTTGGCTGGAAGAACTCTGAAACAAATAAATTTTCTCTCTTCTTCATTTCTTCCCTAATTTAACCTTCTAGCTTTTTACAACAACGTTTTTATCCTTTCCATCTCTACCTGTGTTCTGTATGATCTAATGAACACTGTTTTGAATTCTTGAAGTTCTTTTAGGTTTTTTCTCATCAGTATTTCTCTACATGTGTCCCCTCTCTCAAAGGCTACTCTCGTTGGTATTTCCTTTACCTCCCTAGAATATTTATCAAATTGGTGAATATTTACAATATCCTCTGAACCATATAATCTGCCAAGATTCCTTATCAGTACTAAAATTTTAGCTCTATTTGTTCAAGTCGCCCCTGCCCTGTTGACTCCTGGAATTTACTTATACCTGATATTACCACTGTCTTCTCCTTATCAAGTGTCTGTTAAACTAGTGGATTAGCTCTTTCCATAACAACATCTTTCATTTTTTCTATTATTGTTACTTTTTAGTCAACCGTTTGCATGTTTTCCATTGCCACCACCCTAACAGCCTCTTTTAATGCCACATTCCCCTTTACAGCATCTGCAAAGGAAGTTTTCATGGAATCATGTTCCATATTCAGCTCCTGAAACTATTTCCTAAACAGTTCAATGTTTTCCTTTATCTTAATACTCCAAGCTGCAATCTCATCTCTCTCAGAAGAGTGCAGTGAACTAATATTTAATTCATTCAGGTGGTTATTCAACTATTCTTTGTTATCTACTTGCTTAGAAATTCTAATTTCTAGTTAATTTTTTTTCCTTCAAGTTTCTTTATTTGTTTTTCTAGTTCTTTTCCCTCTTGCCCTTGTGCCTTATTTGCTTCCTCCAAAAATCTTATTTGCTCTTTTAGTGTTTCATTCTCATTCATTTCTCTATCCATATTCTGCATTTTATCATCCAGGTTTATTATAAGGGTTTCAAGGTCCTTGACTTTTTGGTTCAGGCTTCTAAAAGCTTCTCTCACTCCTACGACCAAAAAGATCCTATACAGCCCCCCCCCCCACCATTAGGGACAGAGACTGTTTCATTTTGACATTTTGTCTTTCAGAGAATATAGAGAAAAAAAGAGAGAAAAATGTTCTATTTAACTTCACACAAATTGCTATATCTTCATATGAATATCAATTTAGTGACTTAGTTCATCTCTTCTCTGATTATCCACATCCTAACTTAAAATTTAACTTTGGTAATTAGGGAAGAGAAAAATACAATATAAAAGCCCACATGAAGGAAAACTCAAATGTGTCTGTGTGTAATTACCTAATTGTGCTTACAGGAGTGTCCTGTGCTCATAACTCCCCGTCAGCTGGTTGGTTCATTTTCGTACTTAGTGATGCTTATCAAAATTGTCCTTAAAACTAAGAATTGCATTAACTACCTCCTCACTTAGCCAATTCCAATCATCATCTACCCTTACACTAATTAGTGCTTCCTTACATCCTGCAAAGAAGTTTTTTTACGAAGCTTCAAACTATGACCTCTAGTTTTAGTGACAGCCATATCAAAATATCGATCCCTTTCCACTCTGTCATAACCATGAAAGAATTTTAAAAATCACCAAATCTTCATTCTTCTAGCTTCGAGTGATGGTAAGTCTAATTCCCTCAGCCTCTCCTCATAATTGAGATTGCGTATTTCTGGCACCAGTTTCATGGTATGTCTTTGGACTCTCTCCAGCTTAGCTATGTGCATTTTCAAGTGTGGATTCCAAAAGGGTTTACATATATATATTTCTGAACATTTCCTTGCCCATGTGCATGAAAGCTCCCCTTATATTTGCTAAGAAAACATATGCTGCCCTTACTATGCCATTTACATGCATTTCTGGAGACAAATCTGCCAGTATGTTTACTCCTAGATCTCTCTCATTCTCTGTCTCTTGAAGTTCTGCTCCTGCTATTCAGCATTCAAGCTTGGCCTTCTCACACATGTACCCACTCTCATTAACTTATATTTAGAAGTATTGAATTCATTGGCCACTCTTCTGACCACTCATTCATATTTAGGTCTTCCTGAAGTTCTCTACCATTCTTCTCGTCTCTTTCTCTCTTCACAATCTTTGCATCATCTGCAAACATATTCATGATGGAATATGCAGTCTCTGGTAGGTCATTTACATATACAAGGAACAAAAATGTTCCTACTACTGAACTCTGTGGAACTCCACTACTAACTCCTCTCCAATCAGACACAGTGTGTCTTACTCTAACCCTCTGTTCCCTTCCTTCTAAATAAGTGTATATCCATTCCAAGACATTTCCACCTAATCTCGCCATTGCTTGAAGCTTATTAATAAGTCTCCCGTGTGGGACCGTGTCAAATTCCTTCTGGAAGTCTAGGAATATGCAATCTGCACAGCCCTCTCTTTCTTGTGAGAATCGGCTTACCTCATCATAAAATTCTAATAAGTTTATTACTGTTGATCTACCTTCTTTGAATCCATATAACTTTGCAAACTGTGCTGGTCGAAGAAACAGGTCTATAGTTTAAAGCTTATCCCTCCTTCCCTTTTTGATGATAGGCACCACGATTGCTTCTTTCCAGGATCTTGGAATCACCCAAGAATCCAGCAACTTTTCAAATATGATACATAGTGCCGCACATATCGATTCATCATTTCTTAAGTACATAAGGGGATATATCATCAGTATCTGTAGCTTTATGGGTATTTAACTCAAGCAGCAATATGCATTCCACTGTGGGTGAAAAGATGATTTTCTCTGATACTGACCCATGAGCTCCTATCTCTACAATCTGAGGGGGTGGGGTATTTTCTGTTGTTAATACTGACTGAAATTCCTTGTTCAATCTTTCGCATATTTCTTCATCCATCTCAATGATGCTTCCATCTGCTCTCTTTAGCTTTAAAATCTGTTCTTTTACCTTCAGTTTTTCTCTGATAAAGCTGTGGAAAAGCTTGGGATTCTCTTTAGCCTTCCTGGTAATAACCATTTCATAGTCTCTCTTTACCTCGCTTCATATACTTAGGTAATCATTTATTTCTTTTTTTTTATGACTGTGACACCAGGAAGGTAAAAAAAAATATATCTGCCCTAGTTGGGCCTGGGTACGTAGAAACAAAACTCAAAGAGAAAAGGAGATGACAAGTGATGCAACTTCTCTGATGTGAAGGGATAGTCAGAAATGTGTAACAAATAATCAAGAATATTTGGTGTTGATGTAGGCATAGAAAAAGAACCCATAACTCAACGAAGACTTAACATGGAACTGTCCTGGACAGTCCTAAACAAGTCCAAAAGACCTTTCAGCTGCATTATTGCAACAGGCGGATGGTGACATGGGCCAACCAACTCTTCCTATTATATAAGTTTCTTGTATATGTGCTTGTACTTGTATGCATGCATAAACACACACAGAAACACACACACACACACACACACACACACACACACACACACACACGATACAGAACACAGGAAGAGATGGGAAAGATCAAAAACTTGTTGCAAGAGGCAAGAAGGTTAAATGATGAAAGAAATGAAGAAGAGAAGAAAAGTTTTCGTTACAGAATACTTCCAGACAAAGGGGAGATAAAGAAGATAATGACAGAAGATCAGGGGATGGGGCCTCATTAAGATTGTTATACACAAATGCTGATGGATTAGCTGGTAAGGCAGTAGAATTAAAAGATAGGATTCACAACAGTAAGGCAGATATAGTAGCAATTACAGAGACTAAGTTGAGTGAGGACATAAACAGTGTCACAGTTTTTCCTAAGGGCTTCAGAATACTAAGGGTCGAAAGATCTGAAAGGACTGGTGGAGGGATAGCACTGCTCATAAGTGAGAGGATTCAAGTTGAAGAAATAAACTTGGCTATAGAAAGTGAGTTCAGGGAATTTCTTGTTGCTCGCATAAATACTGGGTCAGAGAGCATTATAATAACTGTTGTATGCAACCCACCAAGGAACCAAAATAGGCTTGAAATTTATGAGGAAAGTCATATACGTACGATTGAAGTCATAAACTCAGTTGTTAACATGGCGCGGGAGAAAAAATGTAGGATTTTGATTATGGGAGACTTTAATCATAAAGAGATAGATTGGATAAATCTTGACCCACACAGTGGTGAGGACTCATTTGGGGCAAGATTCCTAGATTGCGTACAAGGGAATTTCCTACACCAACATGTAATGGAACCAACAAGAGCCAGGGGTGGGGATGAGCCATCACTACTTGATCTAGTGTTCACAGATAATGTGTTGGATATTGAAAATATTGAGTATGAACCACCAATTGGAAAGAGTGACCACTGTGTGTTGTTGATGGAGTATATCATTGAAGACATTCTTCCTGAGAGTAGAGGCACTGAGGACATGAGGAGGAACTATCCGAAAGGAGATTACATCAAAATGAATGAGCTTTTTGCAGTTATTGACTGGAGAACCTTATTTTACAACAAATCTGTACAAGAAATGTATGACATCTTTTGTGAGAAATATGGGAAGATAGTAGATTGCTGCATACCTGTCACCAAAGTAGGTGTAATTCATGCCAGAGAGAAATGGTTCGATAATGGGTGTAAAAGAGCTAAGGAGTGGAGAGACAAATGCTGGAAAAGGTATAGGAGGAGAAAAAACATAAATGCCTGGCAAACCTACAAAAGAGCAAGAAATGACTACCTAAGTAAAAGGAGAGAGGCAGAGAGAGATTATGAGAGGGACATCACCAGGAAGGCTAAAGAAAATCCCAAGCTTTTCCACAGCTTTATCAGAGGAAAACTGAAGGTAAAAGAACAGGTTTTAAGGCTAAAGAGAGCGGATGGAAGCATCACTGAGACGGACGAAGAGATCTGCAAAGAATTGAACAAGGAGTTTCAGTCAGTATTTGCAGTAGAAAATACCCCACCCCCTCAGATTGCAGTGATAGAAGCTCAAGGGCCGGTATTAGAGAACATCAACCTTACAGCCACAGAGGTATGCAAAGCGCTGATGGATTTAGATGTTCATAAAGCTACAGGTCCTGATGACATATCCCCTCATGTGCTTAAAAAATGCGCAAACACAATATCAGTGGCACTAAGTATCATATTTAAGGAGTCACTGGAGTCGGGGGAGATTCCAAGATGCTGGAAACAAGCAAATGTGATACCTATCTTCAAAAAGGGAAGGAGGGATACGGCTCTGAACTATAGACCAGTTTCCTTGACCAGCATAGTTTGCAAACTTATGGAGAAACTACTAAGGAAACGTATCTCTCTTCACTTGGAATCCTTCAACTTTTTGTCAGTGAGGCAACATGGCTTCAGAGAAGGAAGATCAACAGTAACAAACTTATTAGAATTTTATGATGAGGTAAGCCAAATCTTACAGGAAAGAGAGGGCTGGGCAGATTGCATATTCCTAGACTTCCAGAAAGCGTTTGACACTGTTCCACATGGGAGACTTATTAGGAAGCTGCAATCAATGGCTAGAATAGGTGGAAATGTCTTGGAATGGATAAAAACTTACTTAGAAGGAAGGGAACAGAGGGTTAGAGTAAGACACTCAGTGTCTGAATGGAGAAGAGTTAGTAGTGGAGTTCCACAGTGTTCAGTTTTAGGGCCACTTTTGTTCCTTGTATATGTAAATGACCTACCAGAGTCTGTAAATTCATTCATGAATATGTTTGCAGATGATGCAAAGATTGTGAAGAAAGTAAAAAACGAGAACAATGGTAGAGAACTTCAGGAGGATCTAAATAATCTGCATGAGTGGTCAGAAAAGTGGCTAATGAAATTCAATACCTCAAAATGTAAGGTAATGAGAATGGGTACAAGTGCAAGAAGGCCCAAGCTTGACTACTCGGTGGCTGGAGTACAACTTCAAGAGACAGAAAATGAGAGAGATCTAGGAGTAAACATACTGGCAGATTTGTGTCCAGAAATACATATAAATGGCGTAGTAAGGGCAGCATATGCATTCTTATCAAATGTAAGGGTAGCCTTCAGGCACATGGACAAGGAAATGTTCAGAAATATTTATGTAACCTATGTGAGGCCAAAACTCGAATATGCAGCCCCCTTTTGGAATCCGCACTTGAAAAAGCACATAGCTAAGCTTGAAAAAGTTCAAAGACATGCCACGAAACTGGTGCCAGAAATTCGCAATCTCGGTTATGATGAGAGGCTGAGGGAGTTAGACTTGCCATCACTCGAAGCTAGAAGAGTAAGGGGGGATATGGTGACAGTCTTTAAATTCCATCATGGTTATGATAGAGTGGATAGGGATCGATATTTCGATATGACTGGCTCTAGAACTAGAGGTCATAGTTTGAAGCTTCGTAAGAAAATTTGTTTGCAGGATGTAAGGAAATACTTTTTCAGTGTAAGAGTAGTTGATAATTGGAATTGGATAAGCGAGGAGGTAGTTAATGCTATCTCAATCCATAGTTTTAAGGACAGGTATGATAAGTATCACTAAGTCTAAAAATGGAACCGATCAGGAGACGGGAAGATACGAGCTTTGGGCTCTTTCCCGTAAACACAATTAGGTAATCACAATTAGGTAATCACACACACACACACACACACACACACACACACACACACACACACACACACACAAACAAACACATGCAACATGGCTTCAGAGAAGGTAGATCAACAGTAACAAACTTATTATAATTTTATGATGAGGTAAGCCGAATCTTACAGGAAAGAGAGGGCTGGGCAGATTGCATATTCCTAGACTTCCAGAAAGCGTTTGACACTGTTCCACATGGGAGACTTATTAGGAAGCTGCAAGCAATGGCTAGAATAGGTGGAAATATTTTGGAATTGATAAAAACTTACTAGAAGAAAGGGAACAGAGGGTTAGAGTAAGACACTCAGTGTCTGAATGGAGAAGAGTTAGTAGTGGAGTTCCACAGGGTTCAGTTTTAGGGCCACTTTTGTTCCTTGTATATGTAAATGACCTACCAGAGTCTGCAAATTCATTCATGAATATGTTTGCAAATGATGCAAAGATTGTGAAGAAAGTAAAAAACGAGAACAATGGTAGAGAACTTCTTGAGGATCTAAATAATCTGCATGAGTGGTCAAAAAAGTGGCTAATGAAATTCAATACTTCAAAATGTAAGGTAATGAGAATGGGTACAAGTGCAAGAAGGCCCAAGCTTGACTACTCAGTGGCTGGAGTACAACTTCAAGAGACAGAAAATGAGAGAGATCTAGGAGTAAACATACTGGCAGATCCAGAAATACATATAAATGGCATAGGAAGGGCAGCATATTCATTCTTATCAAATGTAAGGGTAGCCTTCAGGCACATGGACAAGGAAATGTTCAGAAATATTCATGTAACCTATGTGAGGCCAAACCTCGAATATGCAGCCCCTTTTTGGAATCCATACTTGAAAAAGCACACAGCTAAGCTTGACAATGTTCAAAGACATACCACGAAACTGGTGTCAGAAATACGCAATCTCAGTTATGATGAGAGGCTGAGGGAATTAGACTTACCATCATTCGAAGCTAGAAGATTGAGGTGGGATATGGTGACAGTCTTTAAATTTCTTCATTGTTACGATAGAGTGGATAGGGATGGATATTTTGATATGGCTGGCTCTAGAACTAGAGGTCATAGTTTGAATCTTCGTAAGAAAACTTCTTTGCAGGATGTAAGGAAATACTTTTTCAGTGTAAGAGTAGTTGATAATTGGAATTGGCTAAGCGAGGAGGTAAATAATGCTATCTCAATCCATAGTTTTAAGGACAGGTATGACAAGTATCACTAAGTATAAAATGGAACCGATCAGGAAACGGGAAGATGCGAGCTTTGGGCTCTTTCCCGCAAACACAATTAGGTAATCACAATTAGGTAGTCACACACACACACACACACACACATATATATATATATATATATATATATATATATATATATATATATATATATATATATATATATATATATATATATATATATATATATATATATATATATATATATATATATATATATATATATATATATATATATATATATATATATATATATATATATATATATATATATATATATATATATATATATATATATATATATATATATATATATATATATATATATATATATATATATATATATATATATATATATATATATATATATATATATATATATATATATATATATATATATATATATATATATATATATATATATATATATATATATATATATATATATATATATATATATATATATATATATATATATATATATATATATATATATATATATATATATATATATATATATATATATATATATATATATATATATATATATATATATATATATATATATATATATATATATATATATATATATATATACATACATACATACATATATATATATATATATATATATATATATATATATATATATATATATATATATATATATATATATATATATATATATATATATATATATATATATATATATATATATATATATATATATATATATATATATATATATATATATATATATATATATATATATAAATATATATATATATATATATATATATATATATATATATATATATATATATATATATATATATATATATATATATATATATATATATATATATATATATATATAACCAAATAATTACATTGCCATATATGAAAACATGCATCATTTTTACCCCAACCAGGACTTGAACCTGGGACTTATAATTACCAAGCCAAGGGGCTACCAACTACACCACAGAAGGTTAAAGGAAAACAAACCTTACAGCTTGTATCTGCTATACTAGGAATGAACGCACTATATCTGAATGCCACTATGTTCTTATTACTGTTTCCCAAACCTCACTCGTGGTTTCATTTTCTCATTTAATTCAACTTTCAATCTCATTCGGGACTAACAATAACCAAATAAGCGCATTACCATATGTGAAAACATGAATCATTTTTATCCCAACCAGGACTTGAACCTGGGACTTATAATTACTACGCCAAGGTGCTATCAACTATACCACAGAAGATTAAATGGAAACAAACCTTACAGCTTATATCTGCTATACTAGGAATGAATGCATTTTATCTTACTGTCACTATGTTCATATTACAGTTTCCCAAACCTCACTCGTGGTTTCGTTTTCGACTCCCAATCGTTCTGGACCAACAATAAACAAATATGGTAATGTGCTTATTTGGTTATTTTTGGTCCAAAATGGGATTGTGAGTTGAATTAAATGCGAAAACGAAACCACGAGTGAGGTTGGGGAAGCTGTAATATAAACATAGTGGCATTCAGATAGAATGCGTTCATTCCTAGTATAGCAGATATAAGCTCAAAGGTTTGTTTCCCTTTAACCTTCTATGGTGTAGTTGGTACCGCCTTGTCTTAGTACTCATAACTCCTAGGTTTAAGACCCGGTTGGGGTAAAAATGATTCATATATATATATATATATATATATATATATATATATATATATATATATATATATATATATATATATATATATATATATATATATATATATATATATATATATTATATATATATATATATATATATATATATATATATATATATATATATATATATATATTATATATATATATATATATATATATATTATATATATATATATATATATATATTATATATATATATATATATATATATATATATATATATATATATATATATATATATATATATATATATATATATATATATATATATATATATATATATTATATATATATTATGTGTGTGTGATTACCTAATTGTGGTTACCTAATTGTGTTTACGGGAAAGAGCCCAAAGCTCGTATCTTCCCGTCTCCTCATCGGTTCCATTTTAGACTTAGTGATACTTATCATACCTGTCCTTAAAACTATGGATTGAGATAGCATTAACTACCTCCTCGCTTAGCCAATTCCAATTATCAACTACTCTTACACTGAAAAAGTATTTCCTTACATCCAGCAAAGAAGTTTTCTTACCAAGCTTCAAACTATGACCTCTAGTTCTAGAGCCAGCCATATCAAAATATCGATCCCTATCCACTCTATCATAACCATGAAGGAATTTAAAGACTGTCACCATATCCCCCCTCACTCTTCTAGCTTCGAGTGATGGTAAGTCTAATTCCCTCAGCCTCTCATCATAACTGAGATTGCGTATATCTGGCACCAGTTTCGTGGCATGTCTTTGAACTTTTTAAAGCTTAGCTATGTGTTTTTTCAAGTGCGGATTCCAAAAGGGGGCTGCATATTCGAGTTTTGGCCTCACATAGGTTACATAAATATTTCTGAACATTTCCTTGTCCATGTGCCTGAAGGCTACCCTTACATTTGATAAGAATGCATATGCTGCCCTTACTATGCCATTTATATGTATTTCTGGACACAAATCTGCCAGTATGTTTACTCCTAGATCTCTCTCATTTTCTGTCTCTTGAAGTTGTACTCCAGCCACCGAGTAGTCAAGCTTGGGCCTTCTTGCACTTGTACCCATTCTCATAACCTTACATTTTGAAGTATTGAATTTCATTAGCCACTTTTCTGACCACTCATGCAGATTATTTAGATCCTCCTGAAGTTCTCTACCATTGTTCTCGTTTTTTACTTTCTTCACAATCTTTGCATCATCTGCAAACATATTCATGAATGAATTTACAGACTCTGGTAGGTCATTTACATATACAAGGAACAAATGTGGCCCTAAAGCTGAACCCTGTGGAACTCCACTACTAACTCTTCTCCATTCAGACACTGAGTGTCTTACTCTAACCCTCTGTTCCCTTTCTTCTAAGTAAGTTTTTATCCATTCCAAAACATTTCCACCTATTCTAGCCATTGATTGCAGCTTCCTAATAAGTCTCCCATGTGGAACAGTGTCAAACGCTTTCTGGAAGTCTATGAATATGCAATCTGCCCAGCCCTCTCTTTCCTGCAAGATTCAGCTTACCTCATCATTAAATTCTAATAAGTTTGTTACTGTTGATCTACCTTCTCTGAAGCCTTATTGCCTCACTGACAAAAAGTTGAAGGATTCCAAGTGAAGAGAGATATGTTTCCTTAGAAGTTTCTCCATGACATTGCAAGCTATGCTGGTCAATGAAACTGGTCTATAGTTCAGAGCCGTATCCCTCCTTCCATTTTTGAAGATAGGTATCATGTTTGCTTGTTTCCAGCATCTTGGAGTCTCCCCTGACTCCATTAACATTTTAAATATGATACCCAGATCCACTGATATCGAGTTTACGCATTTTTTAAGTACATGAGGGGATATGTCATCAGGACCTGTAGCTTTATGAACATCTAAATCCATCAGCGCTTTGCATACCTCTGTGGCTGTAAGGTTGATGTTCTCTAATACCGGCCCTTGAGCTTCTATCTCTGAAATCTGAGGGGTATTTTCTACTGTAAATACTGACTGAAATTCCTTGTTCAATTCTTTGCAGATCTCTTCATCCGTCTCAGTGATGCTTCCATCCCCTCTCGCTAGCCTTAAAACCTGTTTTTTTACCTTCAGTTTCCCTCTGATAAAGCTGCTGAAAAGCTTGGGATTTTCTTTAGCCTTCCTGGTGATGTCCCTCTCATAGTCTCTCTCTGCCTCTCTCCTTTTACTTAGGTAGTCATTTCTTGCTCTTTTGTAGGTTTGCCAGGCATTTATGTTTTTTTCTCCTCATATGCCTTTTCCAGCATTTGTCTCTCCACTCCTTAGCTCTTTTACACTCATTATCAAACCATTTCTCTCTGGCATGAATTACATCTACTTTGTGACAGGTATGCAGCAATCTACTATCTTCCCATATTTCTCACAAAAGATGTCATACATTTCTTGTACAGATTTGTTGAAAAATATGGTTCTCCAGTCAATAACTGCAAAAAGCTCATTCATTTTGATGTAATCTCCTTTCGGATAGTTCCTCCTCATATCCTCAGTGCCTTTACTCTCATTCAGAATATCTTCAATGATATACTCCATCAACAACACACAGTGGTCACTCTTTCCAATTGGTGGATCATATTAAATTTTTTCAAGGTAGTCGCCGTGGCTCAGTCGGTAGCGTCTCCGACTCTGAGGCGTCAGGTCGAGGGTTCGCCCCCCGCCACGGTCTGAGGTTAGCAAAGGCATGCACTCAGCGTAAGGATTACATCTGCCAAAGCAAGTCCTTCGCAAGAAGGCAACCGTCCTAGCCCTTGGTTGATAAGGGAGTCCGTGACGTAAAACCGGAACATTAAATTTTTTCAATATCCAACACATTATCTGTGAATACTAGATCAAGTAGTGATGGCGTGTGTGTGTGATTACCTAATTGTGATTACCTAATTGTGTTTACGGGAAAGAGCCCAAAGCTCGTATCTTCCCGTCTCCTGATCGGTTCCATTTTATACTTAGTGATACTTATCATACCTGTCCTTAAAACTATGGATTGAGATAGCATTAACTACCTCCTCGCTTAGCCAATTCCAATTATCAACTACTCTTACGCTGAAAAAGTATTTTCTTACATCCTGCAAAGAAGTTTTCTTACCAAGCTTCAAACTATGACCTCTAGTTCTAGAGCCAGCCATGTCAAAATATCGATCCCTATCCACTCTATCATAACCATGAAGGAATTTAAAGACTGTCACCATATCCCCCCTCACTCTTCTAGCTTTGAGTGATGGTAAGTCTAATTCCCTCAGCCTCTCATCATAACTGAGATTGCGTATTTCTGGCACCAGTTTCGTGGCATGTCATTGAACTTTTTCAAGCTTAGCTATGTGCTTTTTCAAGTGTGGATTCCAAAAGGGGGCTGCATATTCGAGTTTTGGCCTCAAATAGGTTACATAAATATTTCTGAACATTTCCTTGTCCATGTGCCTGAAGGTTACCCTTACATTTGATAAGAATGCATATGCTGCCCTTACTATGCCATTTATATGTATTTCTGGAGACAAATCTGCCAGTATGTTTACTCCTAGATCTCTCTCATTTTCTGTCTCATGAAGTTGTACTTCAGCCACCGAGTAGTCAAGCTTGGGCCTTCTTGCACTTGTACCCATTCTCATTACCTTACATTTTGAAGTATTGAATTTCATTAGCCACTTTTCTGACCACTCATGCAGATTATTTAGATCCTCTTGAAGTTCTCTACCATTGTTCTCGTTTTTTACTTTCTTCACAATCTTTGCATCATCTGCAAACATAATCATGAATTAATTTACAGACTCTGGTACGTCATTTACATATACAAGGAACAAAAGTGGCCCTAAAACTGAACCCCGTGGAACTCCACTACTAACTCTTCTCCATTCAGACACTGAGTGTCTTACTCTAACCCTCTGTTCCCTTCCTTCTAAGTAAGTTTTTATCCATTCCAAAACATTTCCACCTATTTTAGCCATTGATTGCAGCTTCCTAATAAGTCTCCCATGTGGAACAGTGTCAAACGCTTTCTGGAAGTCTAGGAATATGCAATCTGCCCAGCCCTCTCTTTCCTGTAAGATTTGGCTTACCTCATCATAAAATTCTAATAAGTTTGTTACTGTTGATATGCCTTCTCTGAAGCCATGTTGCCTCACTGACAAAAAGTTGAAGGATTCCAAGTGAAGAGAAATATGTTTCCTTAGTAGTTTCTCCATAACTTTGCAAACTATGTTGGTCAAGGAAACTGGTCTATAGTTCAAAGCCGAATCCCTCCTTCCCCTTTCAAAGATAGGTATCACATTTGCTTGTTTCCAGCATCTTGGAATCTCCCCTGACTCCAGTGACTTTTTAAATATGATACGTTTGTGTGTGTGTGTGTGTGATTACCTAATTGTGATTACCTAATTGTGTTTACGGGAAAGAGCCCAAAGCTCGTATCTTCCCGTCTCCTGATCAGTTCCATTTTAGACTTAGTGATACTTATCATACCTGTCCTTAAAACTATGGATTGAGATAGCATTAACTACCTCCTCGCTTAGCCAATTCCAATTATCAACTACTCTTACACTGAAAAAGTATTTCCTTACATCCTGCAAAGAAGTTTTCTTACCAAGCTTCAAACTATGACCTCTAGTTCTAGAGCCAGCCATATCAAAATATCGGTCCCTATCCACTCTATCATAACCATGAAGGAATTTAAAGACTGTCACCATATCCCCCCTCACTCTTCTAGCTTCGAGTGATGGTAAGTCTAATTCCCTCAGCCTCTCATCATAACTGAGATTGCGTATTTCTGGCATCAGTTTCGTGGCATGTCTTTGAACTTTTTCAAGCTTAGCTATGTGCTTTTTCAAGTGCGGATTCCAAAAGGGGGCTGCATATTCGAGTTTTGGCCTCACAAAGGTTACATAAATATTTCTGAACATTGTGTGTGTGATTACCTAATTGTGATTACCTAATTGTGTTTACGGGAAAGAGCCCAAAGCTCGTATCTTCCCGTCTCCTCATCGGTTCCATTTTAGACTTAGTGATACTTATCATACCTGTCCTTAAAACTATGGATTGAGATAGCATTAACTACCTCCTCGCTTAGCCAATTCCAATTATCAACTACTCTAACACTGAAAAAGTATTTCCTTACATCCTGCAAAGAAGTTTTCTTACCAAGCTTCAAACTATGACCTCTAGTTCTAGAGCCAGCCATATTAAAATATCGATCCCTATCCACTCTATCATAACCATGAAGGAATTTAAAGACTGTCACCATATCCCCCCTCACTCTTCTAGCTTCGAGTGATGGTAAGTCTAATTCCCTCAGCCTCTCATCATAACTGAGATTGCGTATTTCTGGCATCAGTTTCGTGGCATGTCTTTGAACTTTTACAAGCTTAGCTATGTGCTTTTTCAAGTGCGGATTCCAAAAGGGGGCTGCATATTCGAGTTTTGGCCTCACATAGGTTACATAAATATTTCTGAACATTGTGTGTGTGATTACCTAATTGTGATTACCTAATTGTGTTTACGGGAAAGAGCCCAAAGCTCGTATCTTCCCGTCTCCTGATCGGTTCCATTTTAGACTTAGTGATACTTATCATACCTGTCCTTAAAACTATGGATTGAGATAGCATTAACTACCTCCTCGCTTAGCCAATTCCAATTATCAACTACTCTTACACTGAAAAAGTATTTCCTTACATCCTGCAAAGACCTTTTCTTACCAAGCTTCAAACTATGACCTCTAGTTCTAGAGCCAGCCATATTAAAATATCGATCCCTATCCACTCTATCATAACCATGAAGGAATTTAAAGACTGTCACCATATCCCCCCTCACTCTTCTAGCTTCGAGTGATAGTAAGTCTAATTCCCTCAGCCTCTCATCATAACTGAGATTGCGTATTTCTGGCACCAGTTTCGTATCATGTGTGTGTGTGTGTGTGTGTGTGTGTGTGTGTGTGTGTGTGTGTGTGTGTGTGTGTGTGTGTGTGTGTGTGTGTGTGTGAGAGAGAGAGAGAGAGAGAGAGAGAGAGAGACCACCTACATCATACCTGCTTACTTGACCAGAATAGTTTGCAAAGGTGTAGAGAAACTTCTAAGAAAACACATCTTTATTTACTAGGAATCCTTCATTTTTTTTTTCTGTGAGTAAACATGACTTCAGGTAAGGCAGATCACAATAACAACCTAATTGAAATTTTATGATGAGATGAGCCAGATCTTATAGGAAAGAGAGGGCTGAGTTGATTGGATATTCTTAGATTTCCAGGAGGCATTTGATACGGTCCCACATGGAAATATATTAAGAGGTTGCAAGTAATTACGAGAATAGGTGGAAATGTCTTGGAATGGATAAAATTTTACTAACAAGGAAGGGCACAGAGGGTTCCAAGGGGTTCAGTTTTAGGACCAATTTTGCTCCTTGTATCTGTAAATGACCAACTAAGTCTATAAATTCATTTTTTAATATTTATGCAGATGATGCAAAGATTGTAAGGAAAATAAGAGAACATCAGTAAGAGGTCTAAAGAGTTTTCATGAGTGATTACAAAGTGGCTAATGAATTTCAATACCTCAAGTGTCATTATTATAATAATTTTATGATTAATAATATTATTTAAGATTTACATTATTATTGTTTTTGTTATAAATAAATTTATCATTATTATTATTATTATTGTTATTATTATTATTATTATTATTATTATTATTATTATTATTATTATTATTATTATTATTATTATTATTATTATTATTATTATTATTATTATTATTATTATTATTGATGTACTTGTTGTTGTTGTTGTTGTTGTTGTTGTTGTTGTTGTTGTTGTTGTTATTATTATTATTATTATTATTATTATTATTATTATTATTATTATTATTATTATTATTATTATTATTATTATTATTATTATTATTATTATTATTATTATTATTATTATTATTATTATTATTATTATTATTATTATTATTATTGTTATTGTTATTATTATTATTATTATTATTATTATTATTATTATTATTATTATTATTATTATTATTATTATTATTATTATTATTATTATTATTATTGTTATTATTATTATTATTATTATTATTATTTTTATTATTATTATTATTATTATTATTATTATTATTATTATTATTATTATTATTATTATTATTATTATTATTATTGATTTCATTATTATTATTATATTTAGATTTTATTGCCAAATATTCAGTATACATACAGGAATAAAAATATGTACATTATATTCAGAGGCACTAGCCTGCTGAGCAAGAGCTCCTTGGCAGGCAGTTTAATATACATTTCACATAATTGAAAGTATGATGACAATAGTTAACAAAAGCTCCAATATAGCAATCTCATACTTATCTTGTAATAAAACAAAATAGTAGCCTGACCTTAACCTGGACATAATGATGCTCCAATACAGTATTAATTATTAATCAACAGCTACTTGATTTTGCCTAGTAAATAAATGCTGTTTGAGTTTCTTCCTAAATAAAGTTGTGCCAGTTATTGTTTTTAAATATTCTGGTAATGCATTCCAACATTTTGGGCCAAAATAGCGAATAGAAAATTTGTACAAGGTTGTTCTCGGCTGTGGACATATCAAATTCATATTGTTACCTCTGGTTCCATGGTTGTGTTGAATAAATCTAAATAATTTTCTGTTACGGTTAGCATCACTATGTATAATAATAAGACAGAAATATTGTATCAAGTAATTAAGTTTAAGCAAGTTTAGCTCCTTGAATAAAGAGGAAGTTGAGTCATATTTTCCACTATATGTAATAGTTCTGATCAGTCTTTTCTGAGTTGCAAATACATCCCTTACAATTGACGGCCAAGTACAACCCCAGATGGACAAACAGTATATATGAGGATAACACAGGAAGTAGTATATGCTTTTTAAGGCCTCATTTGTTAGGTTATGGCGAATTTTATACAAAATTCCACACGTCTTGGACAGTTTTGGGCAAACAGATTGAATTTGATATTTCCAACTTAAATTTTCATCAATAATTACTCCCAAAAATTTCTTACAAGCAACTCTTTTAACTTCATACCCATTCATATTAATTTGACCAATATTGTGTACTACAGATCTATTTTTGAAATAAGATATAGTCAGTTTTGGAAATATTTAGCTTTAATTTATTAACAGAGACCCAGTTGTTTATTTTTTCTAGTTCACTATTTAAAACAGAATGCAGGTGGTCAAGGTTATTATCATGCAAGAGAAGGTTGGTGTCATCTGCATAAAGAATATATTTGAATTTATTACTGGCATTGGAAATATCATTTATATAAACTAAAAATGACAATGGGCCCAGTATTGATCCCTGTGGTACTCCCCTCTCAATAGTTTGCAACAAAGATGCTTTCCCTTTACAATATACGGCTTGTTTTCTATTTTTCAAGTAGCTCTTAAATAACTGTAATGGTGTTCCCCTAATACCCACACAAGTTAGTTTTTTCTATTAGTATATCATGGTCTAATGAGTCAAATTGTTTGGACAAGTCTAGGAAAACCCCTGCAACAAAGCTTTTATTTTCCAAATTTTGATAAACATCGCTTGTAAAGTTCATTATTGCTTTTTCAGTGGTCTTATTATTACGGAATCCGTATTGATTTTCAGATAATCGGTTAAACTTTTCAAGGAATTCTTTAAGTCTGTGAACAATCGCTTTTTCAAACACTTTACTTAAGGACGTTAAGACTGATATAGGTCTATAGTTATTTTCATCATCTACAGTGCCTGACTTAAATATAGGTATTACTTTAGCACTTATTAGTGTGTCTGGAAAACATCCTTGCTGAAAACATAGATTGATTATGTGGGTAAGTGGGGTACCAATGTAATGGGTAGTGATCTGGAGTAGTTTTGATGGAATTTCGTTGGTTGTGCTATAGTTAAAAAATGATTATTAAAGATATTAGCAGTGTGGTCATTATATTTTTTTAATTTGATTTCCTTTGAATGATTAATTTGTTTTCGTCCCATTAGGCTGTTTATTGTATTCCAGGTGGACTTGCTATTTCCTTGTTCCTTCTTAAGCTTATCCTGAAAATATCTATTTTTTGCAGGTCGAAGTAGTGTTACTAATTTGTTCCTGTAAGCTTTATATCTGGTTCCAAAAGACAAAGGCCATTTTGATGCAAGCCTTTCTAATCGGTGTTTTTATTTGATACTATTTTTTAATCCTGCAGTTATGTGTGGGCATCTGTTGTTTTAATTATTTACAGTCGATTTTCTTAGAGGAAAGCAGTCTAGAAATTTATCTCTAAATGTACAGTGAAATTTATTAAAAGCTTCATTTGCATTATTTAGGTCTATGATATGTTGCCATTTTTCATGTGATATATCCCTAGTAAATTTAGTTATGTTATCATAAAAGTAATGTCTTTTTTCTACATATGCATCAAATTTATGTTCTTCTTTTTTAAACTGGGAGTATACTGCGAAATGATCTGTTATGTCGGTGTACACTATGTAATTACTTATGTTGTCTTCAAGATTTGTGGTCCAGATAGGATCGATTAGAGATGCACTATTTTCAGTTACTCTCATAGGTTTAGTAGTTAGTGGAAAGCAGCCACGTGAATATATTAAGTTTATAAAATCAGTTACTCTTTGATCATTTATTTTAAACAAATCCAAGTTCCAGTCACTGAATAAGTAAATAGTTTTGTACTTTTTTCTTGCTGCAAAATCAAATACTTTCAGTAAAGCTCCCAGGAATTCAGGCATGTTCCGCTTTGGTGGTCTATATACAGATGCAAAGAAGCAATTTTCCTTACCGTAATGTACCTGTACACTAACACTTTCAGTGAATCGTTCCATCATACTGCACTCCTTTATAACACTCGAGCTATACTTATTAGCTACATACATACATACACCACCTTTCCTGTCTCTGTTCTGAGTGAACATATTGTACCCTATTATATTATGAAATGATTCAATATCATTATCCAGCCTAGTCTCCGAAAAACCCATTACATCATATATATTATTTTCTGTTAAACATTGACCAACAAATATTTAAAGATTATTTGCAAGACTTCTAATGTTCATTCACAAAACCGAAAATGCATTAGGTTTATTTAAATTTGAATACAGTTCATTTAAGTATATATAAATTGAAAAAGTGTTGGTTGCTTTTCTCATATTATTAAAAAAAAAATCTATTTCATTTTCTACATCAAGTGGGTTAAATATCATCTTATCAAGCTCATTGATACATAAATAATTGGGAAGTACTTTGTCGTTGTTTGTTAGCCTTATAAGTTCATTATCACTAATGGAATAGTATGGAAGGTATCTATTTACAGCCATGGAGAAGAAATAAATTACACTACTTTTACATTACTGACTTACAAGCTACCATTTACTTCTACCAAAACTTACCGGGTTCTTCCGGCCATTTGTTGGTTTAGGGTGCGAGCGTTTTATAGCTCCCGTGGTGGGAGACACGGCAGGAGGGGGTGCGGGTGATGACATATCGCTCTCCCGCCCCATCCCCGTGCCCCCCACCCCCACACCACCGATCCTGGTCATCTCCTCAACCACTCCACCCACAGCACCAGCCACACTCTCGTTGTTGTATCGTTCCTTCACGATGAGCTTAGTATGTTTAAAGTAGGTTATTTTCTCTTCTGATCTAGCCCTTTTTAGTTGTGGCATATGTGCAGATTTTATTGCCTGTGATGAGGCACACAAGTCATCATTAAGGTAGATCTTGGTGCCTTGCAACTTTTTGGCATTTCGCATGACCGTCTCTCTGTCACAGTAGCGGGAGAAACGAGACACTATGGGAGGAGGTTTGTCATCAAGAAGTGGTCCCACCCTGTGAGCCCTCTCCAACGTCATGCCTTCTAGCTGTAATTTATCAGCTATCAGGGCTGATACCATCGTCGTTGTTTGCTCCCAGGCCTCCCCATCGCGTCTCTCCTCTACACCGCTTAATCGGATGTTGTTTCTTCTGGAATAGTCTTCTTGGTAATTCATGTAGTAGTAATATTAGTAGTAGTAGTAGTAGCAGTAGTGTAATTATACTATTCTTTTTCTTATTATTATTACTATTATTATTTTTTTTTCTTTTTTTATTATTATTATTATTATTATTATTATTATTATTATTATTATTGTTATTATTGTCACTATTATTATTATTATTATTATTATTATTATTATAATGATAATAATTATTATTATTATTATTATTATTATTATTATTATTATTATTATTACGTTCTACTTCATTATCTGTGCATTTACTCTTTACTTGTAAGTGCATAGAATTCTTTTAATTGTAGCTGGAGTAAATTTTTGATGCAAACTTTATCCCTATTCTCTCGTTGGTGTACTTTTTTTTATGAGTGTGACCCCGGGACAAGAAAAGAATTGCCTCGAGGCATCAAATTTAACCAGATTTTGGGGTGCCCCACTCAGATACCTTCTGCAAATCAAAGTTGAGAGTAGAAGAATGAGTGATGCGAGACTGATTACGAGTAGCAGATGAAGTTGAGAAGAAAAGGCAGAGGAAAAATGGAGGATAAATTGGTCGACAAAAACGTGGAGAAAAGAGTAGGATGGGGAGTGAAGAAAGTCATTGAAGAAGAGAAAGAAGATAGTAGGTGAAATAACTCAGAATGAGCTAGAAATTGTACCGTCAACAATCACAGATATAAAACTGTCAAAAAGAAAACGAAATCAGAGGATAAAGAGAAGGGGTAAAGCCATAAGCAGGAAGTTCGGACTACAAGGCTTTGTGTTAGACTCTGTCAAAAGCCTTATAGATATTAAGGGCGACGAAAAAGGATTCCCCATAGATCCTCAGAGAAGAGTACCATTCACTAGTAAACTTGGAT
>JAXCGZ010005698.1:152500-155000 GCA_037179515.1 Halocaridina rubra | reverse complement strand
CTGGTTCAATGGCGACAGCCCCTCTCCCTCCTGAGCTTCCTTTGCCGTTGGCTCGTCCAGCTCCCAGAACTGTTGTACGTGTTACTCCAAAGACTCATTGCCACTTGTAGATCTTGGCAGTTCGGTTATGGCAGTGAGGCTTGTCGCCGTTTACGTTGTGTCCCTGGGCAGCAAGGCGCCCTGTAGTGTCCAGCCTAGAGCTGTCCCCAATGAGAAGGGTTCCCCGTCACACCCCCACCTTACCTTGAGCGGGAGTATGGCCTGCGAATGGTCAAGTCCTATGAGGATTTCCACCTCGGCGTTCACCTTGCTGCTCAAGTATGATCCCCTTAAGGAGGCCAGGTGCTTCCATAGGCAGATCTCTTCTCCTCTGGTGATGCAATCAGTTATTCCCCTTGGCAGGCTGGTGACCACTATGACTTGGTAGAGCCTCAGCTCTTTTGGGCGTCTAGCCTTTGCCGCTATTATCCACAGGTCAACCATTCGTGTGTCCCACTGCCGTGCGTGGCCAATGGCGTTAACTTCTACCTGTACCGGTTTTCCGGGATTTCTGGTCTTGTCTACCAGGTAGCGTGAGCAGAATGTACGGTCACTCCCACAGTACAGAAGGGCTAGGTTTTTTACCTATCCCTTCTGTGTGATGTTCATGTCTCCCGTCCTGACGTATACCTCCACTATGGGCTAGCCAACTGTCCCCCTTTGCTGATGTCATTCCCTGGACCGTCCAGCATAGTTAGTGGCTCTGAGCTTATCTTCTGATGCATGCCACCTCTTTGTTCTGACCGTCGTCGTCTCTCTTGACCATGGCCTTCTCGTTCTTGCTCACACCATACATCTCCTTCTCGGCTTGATGGTCGCTGGTCCCTTGGGTTGTCTCGTTCACTAGTCCTCCCTGTCGGCCTACTGTCATAATCAGTGTGCAGGATCATCGCGTGCAAATCACTCTCGCATACTTCACATGGCTTCCTTTCTCGGCATGTGGGGACTTCGTGTTCTTTACGCACCCGAAGCATACCCAAAACTTTGCAGCCACCCTCAGACGCTCCTTACTCCCTATCCTTACGAAGCTCCGGCAAGCCTTGAGTGAATGTCTATCATGACACAATTGGCATAGTTCAGACCCTGTCTCTCTTTCCTTTGCCTTCTCATGCTCTGGTCCATCTCAATTGCCTCTGGTTTCCCTTGGAGACCCACGACCAGTGTCAAGTCTTGCCCACGCATCCCGTGTTCAGATACTGCCCATCTGCTCTCTGATGTACCTTATGAAATCCGTTGCTCCACAAAGGCTTCCTGTATTACTCTCTTTCAATTGGGATATCACTTCGAACTCATATGACATTTTCACAGGCAATCGATCCCTGGCATCCTTGATCAGTCTGATTTCAGTGTCGTGATCATTCCTTGCCTCCCGTATCAGTCCTTCCCACACTTCCATCAACTGCACCTGCAGTCCATCGAGCTGATGAGCATTCCTTGGCTGTTCATCACTGGACCTGCTCGCAATTGGGCAGCTCCTGTGGGTTCCACTAGCCACAAGTGGACCGGAATTGCGTTTCTTCTGGCTTCTGCTGCTCTTTCTTGCCCTTTTGATCCTCGCCCTCGTGGTTCCCTTCGCCGTCTGCCTTTCCCCTTTTGCTCATGATCGTATAACTCCTTGCTTTCCTCGGGCCTTTCTCCACCAGTTCTATTCCGTGCACCTCCTCCTTCCTTAGCAGCCACTCATCATCGTTCCACTGCTCCTGCATTATCTGTTTAGCTATGCCTCTGATGGAATCCTTGATGGACTCCAAGACACTGATCATCAGGGCTTCCTCTGTTGCTGTAGGTAGTTTCTTCATCAGCTTCTGTGCCTCGCCTGTCAGTTCTCCATGCCGCTCATTCACGTGTGTCTCCATATCTGTTCTTGTAATTATCTTGGCACCCTGCTTCTTGCCTTCAATTGTCGTCCGCATCCTAGGGTTTCCCTTTCCTATATTCAATTTCCTATCCTTATTGTTTGCCTCCATTTCTTATTTGGGTAAGCGATCTGCGTCTTTCCTCAGTCAGACTAACCTGACGCTGCATATGGATAACCTTAACTCCGTTTTCACCATTGTGGAAGGGTAATTTCAACTCCGCTTTGGTTAGTCATCAAGTCATGCAACGCAAAGCGATATCTCAACTTCACTTCCCACATTGCGGATGGAAAAACCTCCTCCATTCACACCACTGTAGCACTGCGGTGGGATACCTCAACTCCGCTTCCCACATTGCGTAGGGAAAACCTTCTCTGTACTTACCACTGTAGCTCTGCAGAGGAATACCTCAACTCCACTTCCCACGTTGTGGAGGGAAAACCTCCTCCGCTCATACCAAGAAGGGAATTTGAAGACATTAACTTTCTCCCACTGATAAATGTTTGTGGTCCATAGCCAAAAACCTCTCCAAATCATATGTAACTCAAACTTTCCCCATTCATGAACTCTAATGGTTCTACTGCTTCCTACTAAAGCCACTCTCT
>JAXCGZ010005698.1:127500-147500 GCA_037179515.1 Halocaridina rubra | reverse complement strand
TGTGCCCAAAAATTACAGACCAATAATCATTTCAACCACCTTTTCAAAATTGTTAGAAATCATTATTCTTGCAGAATGTGAAGGTCATAAATTTCACGACCTTCAATTTGGATTTGTACCAAATAGAGGAACCACAATGGCTGCCCTTACCTTACCCATGATATCATACAATATATGAACTCAAATGGCTCCCCTGTATGTGTTTGCTCTTTAGATGCGGAAGGTGCTTTTGATGGAATACCGCATGGTATTCTATTCAAAAAAGCACAAGACATCATTCCAGACATTTACTGGCGGATACTTGTGTATTGGTATCGTAGACTAACAGTTCAAATTAAGTGGGGTGATATTATGAGTGAGGATATCCCAATAAAGAAGGGAACTAGGCAAGGAAGCCTTTCATCCCCTTTCTTATTCAACTTATTTTATCAAGACATGATAGATAACCTATCAAATATGGAAGGAGGCATCATGATTGATAATGTAAGTTATAATGTGCTCTGTTATGCAGATGATATATTATTATGTAGTGCAACTATCACTGGACTGCAAACCCTAATCAATTATGCCAATGAATACATCACTAATCATGGACTGAGATTCAACCCAGAGAAAACCCTTTGCATGACATTTGGTAAAAGCAATTTTAAGAACAAAAAATGGTTCCTTGAAGAATCATGTTTGAAAGAAGTTGACAGTTTAAAATATTTGGGAGTTTGTCTGTCCAATGATAAGAATGCCCATGCCAACTCAAGGATCAAGGCAGCACGTGGAGCCTTCTTTGCACTGAAAAGTACGGGTGTATTTTCTAATGGTTCTGAAGCAGCATCAATTTCATACTTATTTAACACAGCGATACGCCCTGTGCTCATATATGGGCATCAGTGTGTCTCACAAAGCAAAAAAGTAATGGAAGAGACAGAAAAACTACAGAGTAAACTCTTAAAATCAGCACTAAACTTAAAACACACATGTAAAAGTACACCCCTGCTTGATGCAATGAAGATTCCACGTATTGGTTTTTCTATTAGACAGCAGGAGATTACATTACTTAAAAATTGTATGCTTTCAAGTTCACGAACTGCAAAATTTTACAATTATATTCTACGATTGTACTTAAGCAATAAAAAAAGAGATGAAAGAAACCTAGTTGGTAGAGTAATGAATACATGTAAAAAATTCAATTTGTCCTTTGTGAAGTCAATATGTGAAAATCATTATGTTAAAAATAACTTCAAAACAGTATTCTCAAAAAATGATGGACTAGTTGACTCTATTATAGTTCTCTCTAGCAATCTGAATAAAGAGAATAGGGAAATGATGAATGCTCTGCTGTCACCATTTTAAAATTTTTCTTACATAAATATGAACATGCAATGTAATATATAATTATGTATTTTTGCAAAATCCTATTGTATTTCTATGTATGCTATTTATCTCCTCTGGAGGCTGAATAAAATTATTATTATTATTATTATTATATATATATATATATATATATATATATATATATATATATATATATATATAATATATATATATATATATATATATATTATATATATATATATATATATATATATATATATATATATATTTGTGTGTATATGTAATAAGCTACTTGTGATTACCTAATTGTCCTTACAGAAAAGAGCCCTAAGCTCTCAAATTCCCGTCTCCTGGTCGGTTTCATTACGTACTTAGTGATACTTATCATATTTGTCATTAAAGCTATGGATTGAGTTAGCATTAACTACCTCTTCGCTTAGCAAATTCCAATTATCAACTGCTCTTGCACAAAAAAAGAACTTCCTTACATCCTGCAAAGAAGTTTTCTTATGAAGTTTCAAACTTTAAACTCTAGTTGTAGTGCCAGCCATATCAAAATATCGATCCCTATCCACTCTGTCATAGGCATGAAAGAATTCAGAGACCGTCACCATATCCCTCCTAATTCTGCAAGCTTCAAGTGATGGTAAGTCTAATTCCCTTGGTCTCTCCTCATAGCTGAGATTGCGTATTTATGGCACCAGCTTTATGGCATGTCTTTGGGCTTTTTTTTTCAGCTTAACTAAGTGCTTCTTTAAGTGTGGATTCCAAAAGGTAGCTGCAAATTCAAGCTTTGGCCTCACATAGGTTACATAAATTTTTCTGAAGATTTCCTTGCCCATGTGCCTGAAGTCTATCCTTACATTTGCTAAGAAACCACATGCTGCCTTACTATGCCATTTACTTGTATTTCTGGAGACAAATCGGCCAGTACATTTAATCATAGATCTCTCTCATTCTCTGTCTCTTGAAGTTCTGCTCCTGCCATTTGGTAGTCAAACTTGGGCCTTCTTGCATTTGTACACATTATCATTACCTTACAGTTAGGAGAATTTAATTTCACTACCCACTTTGCTGATCACTCATGCAGACTATTTAGGTCTCCCTGAAGTTCTCTGCTATTGTTCTCGTCTCTTACTTTCTTCACAATCTTTGCATCATCTGCAAACTTATTCATGATAGAATTTGCAGACGCTAGTAGTTAATTTACATATACAAAAGTGGCCCTAAAATTGAACCGTATGGAACTCCGCTACTAACTCTTTTCCATTCAGACACTGGGAGTGTTACTCTTTTCCTCTGTTTCCTTCCTTCTAAGTAAGTTTTTATCCATTCCAAGACATTTCCACCTATTCTCGCCCTTGCTTGCAGCTTCTTAATAAGTCTACTGTGTGGGTCCGTGTCAAATGCCTTCTGGAAGTCTAAGTATATGCAATCAGCCCAGCCCTCTCTTTCCTGCAAGAATCAGCTTGCTTCATCATAATATTCTATTAAGTTTGATATTGGTGATCTACCTTCTCTGAAGCCATGTTGTCTCACTGACAAAAAGTTGAAGGATTCCAAGCGAAGAGAGTTGTATTTTCTTAGTAGTTTCTCCTTTTTTGAAGATAGGTATCACGTATGCTGGTTTCCAGCAGCTTGGAATCTCCACTGATTCCAGTAACTTTTCATATATGATACATAGTGTTGCTGATATTCATTTAGCTTATTTCTTAAGCATAAAAGGGATACATCACCAGGACCCGTAGCTTTATGGGAGATTGTCCATTGACCATCAGTTTTCCTCTGATAAAGCTGTGGAAAATTTTCGGATTTTCTTTAGCCTTTCTGGTGATATCCCTTTCATAGTCTTTCTCTACCTCTCTTCTTTTACTTAGGTAATCATTTCTTGCTCTTTTATAAATCTGCCAGGTATTTATGCTTTTTTCCTCCTATACCTTTTCCAGCATTAGTCTCTCCATTCTTTAGTTCTCTTACACTCTTTATTGAACCATTTCTCTCTGGCATGAATAACTCCTATTTTGATGTAAGGTATGCAACATTATATCTTCCCATATTCCTCACAAAATTTTTTATACATTTCTTGTAAAAATTTGTTATTAAATAAGGTCCTCCAGTCAGTAACTTCAAAAACCCATTAATTTTGTTGTGATCTCCTTTCAGATAGTTCCTCGTCATGTCCTAAATGCCTCTAATTTAAGGCAGAACAAATTCAATTATATACTCCATCACATATATATATATATATATATATATATATATATATATATATATATATATATATATATATATATATATATATATATATATATATATATATATATATATATATATATATATATATATATATATATATATATATATATATATATATATATATATATATATATATATATATATATATATATATATATATATATATATATATATATATATATATATATATATATATATATATATATATATATATATATATATATATATATATATATATATATATATATATATATATATATATATATATATATATATATATATATATATATATATATATATATATATATATATATATATATATATATATATATATATATATATATATATATATATATATATATATATATATATATATATATATATATATATATATATATATATATATATATATATATATATATATATATATATATATATATATATAAATATATATATATATATATATATATATATATATATATATATATATATATATATATATATATATATATATATATATATATATATATATATATATATATATATATATATATATATATATATATATATAATATGATTCTACTCAGAATTGCAAAACCAGATCAACTGTACTGGATCAACTTACATAGAAAATTCAAGACCACAATACCATGTGCCTCTCAAGAACTTATAATTATATGAATGGGTTCAGTTGGGTTTTTGTAGGCTTGGAAGTGCATAGTGAAAATTTAGTGACTGACTACATAACACAAGCCTGGCCTAGTACAAGTCATAACATATATCACTCTTCCACTTATTTCTGAACACAAAATTATATCAACCTGTTCAGTGACTCTACACTAGAAATATTAACAAAACTTAGATCATAGGTGTTGTGTCTAAGATACCCCTTTAACTAGTGTTTAGTTTTTTATTGTACACTCAGGAAGTGTTTTCTATTATTTAAGTTTGACAACCACAAATAATGTATTTTGATTCTTCTTACAAGTGTTTCGATCCTTCTTACTAGGGTTTCGATCCTACATACAAGGTTTTCGATCCTTCTAACAACAGTTTCAGTAGTATCCAGTATTATTGATTGTTCTCATGTATTTTTTTTGTATTTGTTTAGTTTTAGGATTTATTCTCTTCTACAAATGGCATCAACGAAATAAAAGCAGTTACAGTATAGTTGTGTATATCCACCCCACTTCATCTCTATAACAGTAACTACGAGAATGGGATATGTATTATAATGACTACACATCATACACAACTGTAGGGTTTCACTGGACTCTACAACCATCTACTTATCTTGAACAAGTAAGAAACATAACAACAGGGTATTTTCTTATCATAACAAATCAGCATATTTAAACTATCCGAACTTGTCTTTATTTACCCCATCTAGCTCATTTCTAAGTAATTTTCAACTGTATTAAAGGAAAAACCAAAAAAAAACAAAAAACATTTCAATACCCAAATCTGTTATTAAACTTTACACAAGCCTCTGAAGTACTGTCCGCTCCTGACAACCAGTCATCTACATGAAAGGTTTAAATTACAAATAATTCCTTAACAACTTTTGAATCAGGAAGTGACATAAGATGATGCTTAATGGTAGCATTTAAGAAATTGGGGCTGCTTTTGTTACCAAAGGAGATGCAAACAAATCTCATAAAGCAGATAGCACCTTCACATTGCCATAGAAATCTGTGAACATGTTGGTCCTCTCTTTGCATCTTAATCTGAAGAAAAGCTTTAGTAATATCTGTATGTCTAAATCACTCCTTACAGAAGGACTTGGGATGGGCAGGGACACATGAGAAAAGTGGGCGACCACATAGATTCTGCACCAGGGAGCGTCTTGTGAAGTTGGGGGTGTTGCGATGTTCCAGGAAACCCCTGTCGAAGTCTTTACGAGGGTGCCATCTTAAGGATGAGACTCTTGACAGACTTCACGGCAGCCTTGGAGTGGCCATTGGACTGGATGTAATGTGGAAAGGATACCGCATGGTGGAGACCCCATCACTCCATGAACTTCAGGAAGCCGTTGCTGGTAAACTGGGGTCCATCGTAAGTTCTTAGGCAGAGTGAGAGACATACTTCCAGGAAATACTGGCAGAATATACTTATGGTGTGCAAAGCGGTAGTATCACTTCTGCAGAGTATAGCAATAGGCCACCCTGAGAGTTGGTCAGCCATGATGAGAGATTTCCCCGCGACACTGAAAAAATTTGCAGACACTGATTCAAATGGTTAGGTGGGTTTGTCATTACACATGAGGGGTTCCTGTTGTTGGCTGAGCTGCAACTTCCGACATGGTTTGCAGGCATTGATAGTTATCTTAATGTTAGAATTGATTCCAGACCAGAAAATGGCATGTCTTGCCTGATGTTCCATGACTTCCACACCTCTGTGGCTATCATGCAGGTGAGCAAGGGTGTGGTGGCGATGAGCAGCAGGAACCATGATCCTTCTGCATAGAGGCTGTCTCGCATTGTCCAGTATGGAAGGACTGCAGCGGATAACTCGTACCAATTGGAAGGAAATCCTGTAGTCTCAATTTCAAGCAGCCTGGTGTATGATGGGTCCGTGTGTACAGTGGTGTGGAGATCCAGTAAGGTCCTATTGGCATTGTGTATGAAGAATCCTTTTCGGAGCTGATGTTGTTGATGGTGATGATGATCCTGAGGTGTATCACAGTATTGGCAGAAGACATCTCATCCTCTGGCATGGAGCAGCTGAAAGGGACTTGTGATAAGGCATCAGGAATGCAGAGCTGTTTCCCAACATGCCATACAGCTGTGAACAAGACGGGAGAGAGATTCTCCTTGAGGCGTTTGAGGCGGGGATTCTCAACCATGTCCAAGGAGTAACGGCTTAGGATCAGAACCAGTGGTCGATGGTCCGACATCAGGGTGAAATTTTGGAGGCCGGTCAAATACAGTCTACACTTAGATACCGTCCAGACAGCGGTAAGCAACTTTAGTTCAATGATGGCGTAGTGGGTCTCAGCATCAGCAAGGAGGTGAGAGCCACACTGAGTGAATCGCATCCAGCCATTGCCATGATCTTGCAGTAGGGGGTAACCGATTCCGTAGAGATGGCAGGCGTCAGTTTTTAGGACACCTGGTAAGATCAGGTTGAAAGGTGTAAGGGCAGGTGGTCGGAAGAATTGCTGTCTTGACCCGGCAGAATGCCTTATCGTGATCCACGGTCTATGTAAATGTCCTCTTGGGGCTCATTAGAGGGCTTAGAGGTAGGGCAGCAGAGGCAATGAACTCGGCCAACTGGTTCACCAGGCCCATGAATGAATGAAGATCAGCCAGGTTAGCCAGAATAGGGAAGCCACGAAAGGTACTGACCTTGTCCTCGTCTGTGGAAATGCCATCTAGGCGCAGCAACCACAACTTTTCTGCTTTCAGGGTGATCCCATACTTGCGGCACCCAGAGAGCATCTGGTGAATCCTTTGGAGATGTGTCGAGAAATCTTCATCGAACAGGATAATATCGTCAAAAACCTTAACGCAATTTTCTATACCTTGAAGGGCTATGGCACCGCAGAGGCAGAAGCTGGTAGCCGCGAAACCCACGGGTCCTCTGCACTTTTTGAATTGTCCATATGGTGTGATGAAAGTAGTGAGGTGTTGATCTTCCTCACCGAGTTCCATTTGCCAGTACCTGCATAAGGAATTCGCTTTCGTAAAGTAACGTGCTGACGAGGTGACACTGCAAACGGTGGAGAGGGGTGAGTTGGCCATGACACCTTATGGTTGAGGTGTGAGGTCGACCGTAATATGAACACCTCAAACCTTTGGGGTGACAACAAAAGGGTGGCACCATCAAGTTCCTTTTTTAGCATGGTTCTGGAATGTGAGATTGGTCTCAGCGTATGGATGGTGAACGGTACACAGTCATCCTTCATGTGGATTCTCATGGGTTGGCCCACCATCGGCTTCAGTGGGGACATGTTTAGATCCACCTTAGAGACTAGTACACCCTTAAATTCTTGAAAAAAGAATTTATCTGCAGCCAAAGGGGTATGTGGTAGCATAGAGAGGCAATTAAAAATACCTCTTGACATGTTTCACCTCCAAAATTGGTTTTGGGAAGTCGAGCAAGATTATCACCAACTCTTGTCAATGAGCATACGAGAGGAGTGGGGTTTGAATAGCCTCATGGACTTTCATTCTGGCAGTACGGGATCTTGTGCTGAGTTGGAGGGGGCTGCAACCTACTCTGAGGACTGCAGAGAAGGTCATGGTGCCATTTGCCTATGATGGTGACATTTGCACCCATGTCAGGAAGCATCTGGAGTCATGACGTAACTTTGCCAAATACCAGACAGACACATATAGGCTTGGGAGTCCTGTTTTTGGAGGAAGAAGCTGATCCAACACAACGACAGTTGTCATTCTTTACTGCTGGGGATTGTTGAGAAGAGGAAGAGGCTCTACTCTTGCTAGAAGAACCACCCTATCTGTTGCCCTTCATCCTCATTAAGCAGCACTTGTCATAGTGTCCTGTTTTGCTACAAAGTGGCACTGGGGATCCTTGGTGGGGCACTTGGTGGCGTTGGCCTGATAACCCCAATTGCCACAATTGTGACACATGCCTTCAGCAGCGGGGCACTTATCTTGGACATGCTGACGTGTACAAAGCTGGCAGGTCCACTTGTAACTGAAATGGTGGGATGTTGGAGGCTTCTTGCGATGCCCCTAAACTGAAGTCTGATGTGAAGTATCTTTTTTTGTCTGACATTTATTCCTTTTGTAGGAGGAGATAGTGTACAGCTGACTTGGTGAGGAGTGGATGGTGGAGGCTGTACTTTGGGTAGACTCGTACGAGTAGCAACAGTTTACTACATCCTGTAAGGATGCCCATGTGTCCATCAAAATTAGGTGCTGAATCAATTCTCAACCATACTGCCCATTAACACCACCATTTTTAACTGAGTGGCAGCATTGGTCAGTGGGTCACGTAATCATAGGTCCACCTTCTTTCCCAAATTATTCAGTTGCACATAAAAGTCAGGGAAAGGCTCACAGTCATCTTGTTTGCTACACAGTGGTGAGGACTCATTCGGGGCAAGATTCCTAGATTGTGTACAAGGGTATTTCCTACACCAACATGTAATGGAACCAACGAGGGCCAGGGGTGGGGATGAGCCATCACTACTTGATCTAGTGATCACAGATAATGTGTTGGATATTGAAAAAATTGAGTATGAACCACCAATTGGAAAGAGTGACCACTGTGTGTTGTTGATGGAGTATGTCATTGAAGATATTCTTCCTGAGAGTAGAGGCACTGAGGACATGAGGAGGAACTATCCGAAAAGAGATTACATCAAAATGAATGAGCTTTTTGCAGTTATTGATTGGAGAACCTTATTTTACAACAAATCTGTACAAGAAATGTATGACATCTTTTGTGAGAAATATGGGAAGATAGTAGATTGCTGCATACCTGTCACCAAAGTAGGTGTAATTCATGCCAGAGAGAAATGGTTCGATAATGGGTGTAAAAGAGCTAAGGAGTGGAGAGACAAATGCTGGAAAAGGTATAGGAGGAGAAAAAACATAAATGCCTGGCAAACCTACAAAAGAGCAAGAAATGACTACCTAAGTAAAAGGAGAGAGGCAGAGAGAGACTATGAGAGGGACATCACCAGGAAGGCTAAAGAAAATCCCAAGCTTTTCCACAGCTTTATCAGAGGAAAACTGAAGGTAAAAGAACAGGTTTTAAGGCTAAAGAGAGCGGATGGAAGCATCACTGAGACGGATGAAGAGATCTGCAAAGAATTGAACAAGGAGTTTCAGTCAGTATTTACAGTAGAAAATACCCCACCCCCTCGGATTGCAGTGATAGAAGCTCAAGGGCCGGTATTAGAGAACATCAACTTTACAGCCACAGAGGTATGCAAAGCGCTGATGGATTTAGATGTTCATAAAGCTACAGGTCCTGATGACATATCCCCTCATGTGCTTAAAAAATGCGCAAACACAATATCAGTGGCACTAAAGGTCATATTTAAGGAGTCACTGGAGTCGGGGGAGATTCCAAGATGCTGGAAACAAGCAAATGTGATACCTATCTTCAAAAAGGGAAGGAGGGATACGGCTCTGAACTATAGACCAGTTTCCTTGACCAGCATAGTTTGCAAAGTTATGGAGAAACTACTAAGGAAACATATCTCTCTTCACTTGGAATCCTTCAACTTTTTGTCAGTGAGGCAACATGGCTTCAGAGAAGGTAGATCAACAGTAACAAACTTATTAGAATTTTATGATGAGGTAAGCCAAATCTTACAGGAAAGAGAGGGCTGGGCAGATTGCATATTCCTAGACTTCCAGAACGCGTTTGATACTGTTCCACATGGGAGACTAATTAGGAAGCTGCAATCAATGGCTAGAATAGGTGGAAATGTTTTGGAATGGATAAAAACTTACTTAGAAGGAAGGGAACAGAAGGTTAGAGTAAGATACTCAGTGTCTGAATGGAGAAGAGTTAGTAGTGGAGTTCCACAGGGTTCAGTTTTAGGGCCACTTTTGTTCCTTGTATATGTAAATGACCTACCAGAGTCTGTAAATTCATTCATGAATATGTTTGCAGATGATGCAAAGATTGTGAAGAAAGTAAAAAACGAGAACAATGGTAGAGAACTTCAGGAGGATCTAAATAATCTGCATGAGTGGTCAGAAAAGTGGCTAATAAAATTCAATACTTCAAAATGTAAGGTAATGGGAATGGGTACAAGTGCAAGAAGGCCCAAGCTTGACTACTCGGTGGCTGGAGTACAACTTCAAGGGACAGAAAATGAGAGAGATCTAGGAGTAAACATACTGGCAGATTTGTCTCCAGAAATACATATAAATGGCATAGTAAGGGCAGCATATGCATTCTTATCAAATGTAAAGGTAGCCTTCAGGCACATGGACAAGGAAATATTCAGAAATATTTATGTAACCTATGTGAGGCCAAAACTCGAATATGCAGCCCCCTTTTGGAATCCGCACTTGAAAAAGCATATAGCTAAGCTTGAAAAAGTTCAAAGACATGCCACGAAACTGGTGCCAGAAATACGCAATCTCAATTATGATGAGAGGCTGAGGGAATTAGACTTACCATCACTCAAAGCTAGAAGAGTGAGGGGGGATATGGTGACAGTCTTTAAATTCCTTCATGGTTATGATAGAGTGGATAAGATCGATATTTTGATATGGCTGGCTCTAGAACTAGAGGTCATAGTTTGAAGCTTCGTAAGAAAACTTCTTTGCAGGATGTAAGGAAATACTTTTTCAGTGTAAGAGTAGTTGATAATTGGAATTGGCTAAGCGAGGAGGTAGTTAATGCTATCTCAATCCATAGTTTTAAGGACAGGTATGATAAGTATCACTAAGTATAAAATGGAACCGATCAGGAGACGGGAAGATACGAGCTTTGGGCTCTTTCCCGTAAACACAATTAGGTAATCACAATTAGGTAATCACAGGACTTTGTGCCTACGTGTAGCTTTGTTACGTTGGCCTTTGATGTATGACTAGCTGATCTAGAACTTCATTTACCATGAAATCTATATCAGGGGCAATTTTGAGGGTGTGTTCTAGTGTTCTTTGTGCATCTAAAGTCATGCACATCCATAATTGGATCATTTGTTTTTCTCTCGACATCTTTTGAAGGTCAATCTTCAAGAAGAAAGTATTCCAATGTCGACGCCACTCCCGAAAATCTGGTAAGTAGCATCAGCTTGTAGTGTTGGGGGGCTTTATGCCATTGGTTTCTGAGAAATGGAAACTGTAAGTGATGCTATAGAACTTGCAGGAACTGTGGATGCAACTGTAGAAATTATAGAGGGTGTAGATGTAGCTGTAGAAATTGTATGAGCTGTAAATGTAGCTATATATATAGCTGTAGTAATCATAGAAGCTGTAGATGTAGATGTAGAAATTGTAAGAGCTGTAGATGGAGCTGTAGAGGTCAGAGAAATTACAGGTGAAATTGTAACTGGGTGCCAATAATAGCTGAATAAGGACCATGAAACTTTCATTATCTACCCTTCATCTAGCTTCCTTCGCATGGCATCTAACTTCTTCTTAATGTCTCCTTCTGTTGTCCTCTTCCAGTCTTCTAGCTCCTCTTCTTCCTGTATGTGAGTTGCATCAAAGTGTCTGGACTCCTCAAGATATTTAATCAAGTGGAGGAATTCAGCACCAGAAGGTCCTGTTGGATGGATGTAATGTGCACTGAGAGTGGGATCGGGGGCTCTCTTGAGTGTCACAATATGGCCCACTATGGGCCACAGCCTCAACTTGGTCACTTTCCAAGTCCACCTGGTTATGATGGGTGCCCTCACACTCAGCAGAAGGAGAATAGCCTTCAATGATGGCCTGTTTCAATCTTGGTAGCTCAGAGCGGCAAAAAAAAGAAGTAATAGAAGTCTTTTGTGTAAAATGGGAACAGGAGAATTTATGTACGTTTCCAATAATGGTGGAGAGTGTGATTACCTAATTGTGATTACCTAATTGTGCTTACGGGAAAGAGCCCAAAGCTCGTATCTTCCCGTCTCCTGATCGGTTCCATTTTATACTGAGTGATACTTATCATACCTGTCCTTAAAACTATGGATTGAGATAGCATTAACTACCTCCTCGCTTAGCGAATTCCAATTGTCAACTACTCTTACACTGAAAAAGTATTTCCTTACATCCTGCAAAGAAGTTTTCTTACGAAGCTTCAAACTATGACCTCTAGTTCTAGAGCCAGCCATATCAAAATATCGATCTTATCCACTCTATCATAACCATGAAGGAATTTAAAGACTGTCACCATATCCCCCCTCACTCTTCTAGCTTCGAGTGATGGCAAGTCTAATTCCCTCAGCCTCTCATCATAACTGAGATTGCATATTTCTGGCACCAGTTTCGTGGCATGTCTTTGAACTTTTTCAAGCTTAGCTATGTGCTTTTTCAAGTGCGGATTCCAAAAGGGGGCTGCATATTCGAGTTTTGGCCTCACATAGGTTACATAAATATTTCTGAACATTTCCTTGTTCATGTGCCTGAAGGCTACCTTTACATTTGATAAGAATGCATATGCTGCCCTTACTATGCCATTTATATGTATTTCTGGAGACAAATCTGCCAGTATGTTTACTCCTAGATCTTTCTCATTTTCTGTCTCTTGAAGTTGTACTCCAGCCACCGAGTAGTCAAGCTTGGGCCTTCTTGCACTTGTACCCATTCTCATTACCTTACATTTTGAAGTATTGAATTTCATTAGCCACTTTCTGACCACTCATGCAGATTATTTAGATCCTCCTGAAGTTCTCTACCATTGTTCTCGTTGTGAGTGTGTCCATGTGTGTGTGTGCTTGTGAGGTGACAGCAAGTTTCCCAGCAGGAGGCCAGCTCAGTGCACCTGGAGTACCTGATGCAAGTAGAGGTATGTCACTCTGCTGAGCAAACTGAACCATTTAAGTGCAGTTAATCCTCGGAAAACCTCAGATATATGCTCTTAGAACACTTTAACATGCACTGCACTGCACATACAACACTGCATAACACTATCACTGCCGTAGCATTAGTCCAGGGGTTTCTTGTTAAAAATGAGGGATGCAGGGGTGGCGTCGATCAGGAACACGAATATGGCCGTCAGCTCGAGCTTACATGTAATGTAGCTTAGAACCTACAGAGAAGTTACTCACTGCACTATGTATGTCTCGGTGTCGGTGTAGAATACAGACATCATAGGTCTGGAAAGAAATGCCTTCTTCACTGAGATTATATTACTTAAAGTTACAAATATACATTAAAGTTACAAATATATAGGAAGGGAGAACAGCAAATACCTGGCTGTCTCCAGTGGGCAAACTCAACTATATTACTCTTTGCAAGCGTGATGCAAGAGGCTGGGCATTTATATTGTTGTCGTGTCTCGCATCGACATTGGGAGATTTAAATACTAGCTGATGTAATATAGAGAAACATGGGTAATTAATATGAGATCTGAATGCAGAGTACACAATAAACATGGTAAATATATGGTACAAGAAATGGTTACATAATATAAGGAATGGTAGCAGAGGAATGGTACATTGTAATACATCATACATCTCAGTGTCTGTCTGTATTAATATCACATATCTACAATATCTGCTGTTAAAGATCCCTTCTATTTCCTGAAGCTTATGAATACTTCAACAAGATCTAAAATTAGAGTGCCCACAATCTTAACAGTCATTTAAGGAAATGCCAT
Organism: Halocaridina rubra; assembly: GCA_037179515.1. Classification (NCBI taxonomy): domain Eukaryota; kingdom Metazoa; phylum Arthropoda; class Malacostraca; order Decapoda; family Atyidae; genus Halocaridina; species Halocaridina rubra. The sequence goes on along the minus strand of JAXCGZ010005698.1, from coordinate 133,676 downwards.
TGTAACCAAGTGCCTAAGCATCAAAAATTGGCTTAATCTTAGTGCCAATAGTAAAGTCAATGAAGTAGATGCAGTGGAAAATGGATCAAAATCCTGTCTTATAGCTCGCTCTTGATTGCAGACAATTCTGACCTTACTTAAAAAAGAATACCTGATTTACCAAAAAAATCTATTTACATATACAGTGGTGACCCCGACCCACGAACGCCTGTACCTACGAACACTCTAAGCTGCAAACAAAATTTTGAACAAAATTTGACCCCAACCCACAATTAAATTCCAACCCATGAACAAAAATGTGTTGGCCAAGCAACCACGTGTTCAATTCGGCCACTCACGGTCGCTCTCGGTTTCACTCGGCCGCTCTCGTTTTCTCTCAGTTCTGCATTGGTGCCTGCGCTGTGTGGTTCATTCGTATTCTATCACAGTTCTTTCTTATTTTTCATAGTTTTATCTTTTATTATAGCCCTTATTATGGCTCCTAAGAAAGTTAAAAGTGCTGGTGATATTGGCGTCAAACACCCCAGATGCACAACAGTGGAAACGAAAAAAGATAATTTAAAAACATGAAAATGGGGTGCATGTGTCCGATCTCACCACGCAATATAGCATGCAGAAATCCACCATCTGTACTATTTTAAAGAATAAAGAGATCTTAAAAGCAGCTAACGTGGTTAAGGGAGTCAATATTTTAATGAAGAAAAGGTCACAGGTGATAGAAGAGGCAGGAAAATTATCATTGTTGTGAATAAATGAAAAACAGTTGGTTGGCAATAGTATTAGCGAGGCCATAATATGCACTAAGGCTTTACAAATCCACCAAGATTTAGTAGCGAACTTTCTGCCTTCTAGTGGCGCTAAACTGGAGGAATTTAAAGCCAGTAGAAGCTGGTTTGAACACTTTCGTCGCTGAACTGGGATTCATAGCGTCATTAGACATAGAGAGGCGGCTAGCTCTGACCAAAATGCAGTGGAGTCCTACGTAAAGGAATTAGCTAATTATATCGAGAGTGAAGGTTATATCCCTCAACAAGTTTTCAATTATGATGAAACGGGACTCTTTTTGGAAGAAATTGCCCAAAAGAGCCTATATAACCGAAAAGGAGAAATCATTGCCTGGCCACAAACCAATGAAAGACAAGCCTACCCTTTTATTGTGCGCTAATGCTAGTGGGGACTGTAAGATCAAGCCTCTTTTATTTTACCGCTCTGAAAATCAGGGTGTTTTTAAATGCAATAACGTAATGAAGGCTAGCCTCCCAGTAATGTAGAAGTCAAATCCAAAGGCTTGGGTCACGTGGATTTTATTCCTAAAGTTGTTGAGTGAAGTGTTTTCGCCAGCAGTGAAGAAATATCTTGAGGAAAAGAATTTGCCTCTTAAGTGTCTCCTCATAATGGATAATGCTCCTGCCTATCCTCCAGGTGCGGAAGATGATCTCGCTATACATTACGACATCATTAATGTAAAATATCTGCCTCCCAATACCACTCCTATCCTCCAGCCCATGGACCAGCAGGTAATTTCTAATTTTAAAAAGTTGTATACGAAGGGTCTTTTTGCCAGGTGTTTCCTGGTCACCAATGACACAGATTTGACTCTTCGTGATTTCTGGAAAGACCACTTTAATATCCTCCACTACATTGGCCTCATCAAAAAAGCATTGAAGAAGGTCTCATATTGTACTTTGAACTCCGCCTGGAGGAAACTTTGGCCAGGTTGTGTTACTGATAGAGACTTCGGGGGGTTCAAGTAGGAGTTAACTATAATAATTGTGAATGGAATCGTGGCCAAGGGCAAAAGTTTGGGCTTGGAGGTCAGTGAGGAGGATGTGGAGGAGCTAGTGGAGGACCACAAAGAAGAACTTACCACGGATGAAGTATTTGAGTTGCAACGTGAACAGGTGAAGATTCTTCAAGAGGAGAAGTCACCGGAGGAAGGGGTAAAGGTGTCCAGTGAAGAATTGAAAGAAATTTTTAGTAAGAGGAATGATGTGCAGGCTTTTATTGAGAATCATCACCCAGATAAAACTGAGCAACAGAGCAGTGAATATGGTAAATGACAATGCAATGAATATTTTTAGAAAAGTTTACCAAAGAAGAAAAAGACTAATTTCTCTGAATCGTTTCCTTGTCCCAGTATTCAGGGAAGCAGATTCCAAAAGAGAAAAGAGAGAGAAAACACCAGAAATACAGCCTGTATCAGAAGAGTTCCATAATGTTTGTTTGGAAGGGGACTCTCCTTCCAAAAAATTAATTCCCCTCCTCCTCCTCCCCATCACCATCCATGTATGCCAGCAACAATCATCCACAAAAGTAAATACAGTACTGTATATCTGCTATAAATTTTATATTCCTTAATTATGTTATTTTCCTTTTACAGAGTATATTGTTACTAATAACCTGCATTATATTTATTGGTTTTCATGACTTAAGAAATTTTAATGTGAATATATGTGGTGACCAGGAATGGATTAATTGGTTTTACATGCTTTTCAATGGGAAAATCAAATCCAAACCACGAACTTTCCAATCCAAGTACACTTTTTGGAAAGGATTAAGTTCGTGGGTTGCGGTCACCGCTGTATATGCTCTTTAGAAGCATATCATTCAGCTCATGCTAGTGATATATATATATATATATATATATATATATATATATATATATATATATATATATATATATATATATATATATATATATATATATATATATATATATATATATATATATATATATATATATATATACACAGTATGCATAAAGTTAATATTTATACACTAAAATCCTAATGTAATGTAAGGCTATGTAATAAAACATTGTAAGAAAGATAACAAAATGACATTCTTTATGTAATAATCATGCATGAGTTATGAATGGTGTAATATTCTGTGACATAAGATTATTGCAAGAAGATAATATTCTTTTTTTTCAGGATTTTATGTCTCACTGACGTTTCATAATGTCCAGTTGTGATATTTTACTCCTCCTCTTTCTTATCCACCTTTTATTCTGATAAAGTTACAAGTACATAATGGAACATGACGTTTTTCTCCCCATTAGGAAAAAGTTTTTTAATTGAGTGTGCCACTGGGAGACGCAAATAAAATTGCCCTCATCGGGCTCGGGCACCACGAAAATATGAGATGCAGAAAAAGTAGCAGGTAAAGGCAGAAATGAAAGAATGATGAACAGTATATAAAGGATTGGCTCAGAGGATAGTCATATTAATTAAGAACTAGAAACAGCAGGACGTCAATGGACCATCTTTTTGAAGGAAGAATGGTTATGAGAGTTGGGGAAGACAGAGTAATAATAATAATAATAATAATAAGACTTTATTTCCAACATACATTGGGTATTCAGAGAGAGTAAGAGAGTAAGAGAGTTCCAGTCTGGAGGTGGAATGAAAAAGGCTGTTACTACACCAGCTTATCTGAGAGCTAAAAATCTTCACACACACACTGTGTGTAATGAGACCACTTGGCGCGTGTTACACGGCTTCGCCAGCAGGGGGAAGGGATGCAACTCGCCAGCTCACAAGAGTGGCGGTAAAAGTAGTACCAACAGCAAATAGAGAAAGACGATACCTTCTGACGAAGAGAAAGAGAATTCATATTAGTAGTAAAAGTTAAATTCTCTCTCTCTCTCTCTCTCTCTCTCTCTCTCTCTCCCCCCCCCATATATATATATATATATATATATATATATATATATATATATATATATATATATATATATATATATATATATATATATATATATATGATATATATATTATATATATATATATATATATATGTATATATATATATATATATATATATATATATATATATATATATATATATATATATATATATATATATATGGTTATGGTATGACACCACAGAAGCTTTGTTTACAAGCATTGCTAACGATTTATAGAAGTTGATGTGGCCATTTCAGGGGGAAATATATCAATCTTAGAATGGTTCCTTAATAGGTAATCTCTCTCTCTCTCTCTCTCTCTCTCTCTCTCTCTCTCTCTCTCTCTCTCTCTCTCTCTCTCTCTCTCTCTCTCTCTCTCTCTCTCTCTCTCTCTCTCTCTCTCTCTCTCTCTCTCTCTCTCTCTTTATGCTCTATGCCTTTCATAGTCGAAAAAAAAAATGTCCTTGCAATGAAATCTGTCTCTTGCTATTCTGAATGCATGACCTAGATCCATTGTATAAGAGTCGTTTCCCATGGCTACCCTTGCATCATAAGGGTCAGGGATGCTCTTAACAAGAACATAAAATAATAAGCATTTCCTTAGGTAATCGTCAGTTTCTTCATTTATTTCTGCTAGGCTATTTTACTTCCCATTTCTACCATTATCTATTAATTTACTCTTATATAACATCGTAGGGATCCTTTATATCAGGGTTTTTTTTTTTTACCTTATTTCCCTTCAACACATTTTCTTTCTTTTAAAGAATGGCACAAAACAAGTTGATGCAACCACGTTTACCATGCCAGGGAGAGGTTGAAAGCTTCGACACAATTACTTTACGGCATGGAGCATACTGCAGATATGCGACATGCATGATTGGAACAAAAATAATAGAGGTAATTTCTCAGGTTTTACCCTTTCCCTCTCTATTCAGGAATCGTGTATAACATGAAGGTTAAAGTGATTCCATTGCTCATCAAATACAGTAAGTACTTAAATAACAAAGTGCCAAGACAATAATAATTTCGACAGCTTATAATTAGCCATAGTCTCTGAAGGCATGAATGGACTGGAACGGAATTTCTAAGGCAAAACACTCTAAACTATGGACTTATGGGCAACAGGACCAAGGTTTGATTCTCATTAGTAGTGCATACAAAATCATGACTGCATTGCCATGGGGAATTATATTCACTTCAGAGACGGGATGAGAATGAAATCAAATCAGGTGTAATGAATGAATGATAAAAGGAGTCACAGGTGAAATGAAAGGTTTGTTGGTAAACTTCGGTTGACATTACAATGGATTTTCTTTCATAACATCCTTTTTATACGCATTGAGGGATGAACGCATTCTATCTGAATGATTCATGTTTTCACATATGTAATGTGCTTGCTTGGTTATTGCATGACCCGAATGAGATTGGGAATTGAATTAAATGCTAAAATGAAGCCACGAGTGAGGTTGGGGAATCTGCAATATGAACATAGTGGCATTCAGATAGAATGCGTTCATCCCTAAGTATAGCAGATATAAGCTATAAGGTTGGATTCCTTTTTAAACCTTCTGTGGTGTGTAGTTGGTAGCGCCTTGACTTAGTAATTATAAGTACTAGATTCGAGTCCCGGTCGGGGTAAAAAATGATTCATGTTTTCACATATGTAATGTGCTTGCTTGGTTATTTTATGACCCGAATGAGATTGGGAATTGAATTAAATGCTAAAATGAAGCCATGAGTGATGTTGGGGAATCTGTAATATGAACATAGTGGCATTCAGATAGAATACGTTCCTCCCTAAGTATAGCAGATATAAGCTATAAGGTTGGATTCCTTTCTAAACCTTCTGTGGTGTGTAGTTGGTAGCGCCTTGACTTAGTAATTATAACTCCTAGGTTCGAGTCCCGGTCGGGGTAAAAAATTATTCATGTTTTCACATATGTAATGTGCTTGCTTGGTTATTGTATGACCCGAATGAGATTGAGAATTGAATTAAATGCTAAAATGAAGCCACAAGTGAGGTTGGGAAACTGTATTATGAACATACTGGCATTCAGATAGAATGCTTTCATCCCTAAGTATAGCAGATATAAGCTATAAGGTTGGATTCCTTTTTAAACCTTCTGTGGTGTGTAGTTGGTAGCGCCTTGACTTAGTAATTATAAGTCCTAGGTTCGAGTCCCGGAAGGGGTGAAAAATGATTCATGTTTTCACATATGTAATGTGCTTGCTTGGATATATATATATATATATATATATATTATATATATATATATATATATATATATATATATATATATATATATATATATATATGTATGTGTGTGTGTGTGTGTATGTGTGTGTACATATATATATATATATATATATATATATATATATATATATATATATATATATATATATATATATATATATATATGATCGGGTCCCGAGAAGCGAGGTGTGGAGGAGTATGAGGTCGAAAGGAGTGAAGGAGAAGTATGTC
>JAXCGZ010005698.1:115000-120000 GCA_037179515.1 Halocaridina rubra | reverse complement strand
CCTTACCCTTTGCTAAATATTTCTCACATAACTGCCTAACTATAAAAATCTGATCTATACAACCACTACCTCTCCTAAAACCACTCTGCACTTCCGCGATCACATATTCTGTCTTATCCCTAATCCTATTAACCAGTATCCTACCATACACTTTTCCTACCACACTTAACAAACTTATACCCCTAAAATTACTGCATTCATACATATCTCCCTTACCTTTGTATAGGGGCAATATACAGGCAATCACCCAATCCACTGGCACCAATGACAACATAAAGCATATATTAAACACTCTCACTAACCATTCCAATGCAGTCACACCCCCTTCTTTCAACATCTCCGCTCTCACACCATCCATTTTGAGTGCTTTACCTGCTTTCGCTTCATACAATGCCCTTTTCACCTCCTCTCTTGTAATCTCTCTCTCATTTTCATCTCCCATTACTGGCCCTTGAACCCCTCCCACTGCCACTATAGCTGCCTCTCTATCTTCCTCAACATTCAGCAAGCACTCAAAATATTCTGCCCATCTTTTCCTTGCATCGTTCCCTCTTAACATCTGTCCATTCACATCTTTCACTGTCTCTTCCATCCTCGATCCACCCTTCCTTGCTCTCTTCACTTCTTTCCAAAACTTCTTTTTATTCTCCTCATATGACCTACTAAAATCCTGTCCCCACCTAACATTTGCCAACCTCTTCTCATCTTCTACCTTCCGCTTGGTTTCCACATTTTTCTCCCTATATCTTTCATACTTCTCCCTACTTTTACACTGCAGCCATTCCTCAAAAGCCCTCTTTTTCTCTTCCACCTTCATTTTCACCCCTTCATTCCACCACTCGCTGCCCCTCCTCATGCCACCTCCAACAAACCTCTTTCCACATACATCACTTGCATGTCCCACAAAACATTCCTTCATCAACCCCCATTCCTCCCCTAACTCCCCAACTTCTCTTTCTTTCACCCTGTCATATGCCACTCTCAACCTGTCCTGATATTCCTGTCTCTTCTCTAGCTTTTTCAACTCTTCCACCTTCACTATTTCCCTTCTACATCCCCCCACACTCTTTCCCCACTCTTTTGCTACTACCACTTTTGCTTCAACCAAAAGATGATCAGACATCAAAGCAGCCCCACCCCTGAATGCATGTACATCTTTCACTCTACCAATCATGCTCTTTGCTACCAACACATAATCCATCAATGCTCTTTCTTTCACTCTTCCATTTGCCACTCTCATCCATGTATATTTATTTATTAACTTCTTCTTAAATAAACTATTACCTATCACCAACTCTTGCTCCACACACATATCTAACAGTCTCTTGCCACTCTCATTCCCACCTGGTACCCCATACTTTCCTACAACACCTTCCAGCTCTCCATCACCCACTCTGGCATTCAAGTCACCCAACACAACTACATAGTTCCTTCTACTCAGACCATCCACACATCTAGTTAACTCATTCCAGAATTCAGCCCGCTCTTCCTCACTTCTCTCACATCCTGGCCCATACGCACTAACAAAAGCCCAACATTCCCTTCCTATCCTAGCCCTCACCCACATCAGCCTAGATGACACTTCTTTCCATTCCAGTACCTGATTTACCATCCATTCACTCAGCAATAATGCCACACCTTCTCTCGCTCTCCCCTTTCAACCCCAGACACCCTACCCGTCACATCACCAAATGCCACTTCTACTTTTCCTTTCATCTTCGTCTCACACAATGCCAATACATCCATCCTCCTCTTACCAAACATATATCCAATCTCACATCTTTTGCTCTCTATCGTACTACAACCATGCACATTTAGACACCCCAAAACTAGAGTTTGGGGAGAAGTTATTTTCCCCTCTACTCCCCTTCTTCGTTGACGTCTCGCAGGAGGTTGATACAAGTGGGGGGATTCCTAGTCCTCCCGCCCCGTCCACTTTTAGTCGCCTTTTAGGACACGCAGGGAATACGGTGAGGCTTATTCTTTGATATTGTGCCCGCCCCACAGGGCACAATATATATATATATATATATATATATATATATATATATATATATATATATATATATATATATATATATATATATATATATATATATATATATATATATATATATATATATATATATATATATATAGATATATATATGTATATGTATATATATATATATATATATATATATATATATATATATATATATATATATATATATATATATATATATATATATATATATATATATATATATATATATATATATATATATATATATATATATATATATATATATATATATATATATATATATATATATATATATATATATATATATATATATATATATATATATATATATATATATATATATATATATATATATATATATATATATATATATATATATATATATATATATATATATATATATATATATATATATATATATATATATATATATATATATATATATATATATATATATATATATATATATATATATATATATATATATATATATATATATATATATATATATATATATATATATATATATATATACATATATATATATATATATATATATATATATATATATATATATATATATATATATATATATATATATATATATATATATATATATATATATATATATATATATATATATATATATATATATATATATATATATATATATATATATATATATATATATATATATATATATATATATATATATATATATATATATATATATATATATATATATATATATATATATATATATATATATATATATATATATATATATATATATATATATATATATATATATATATATATATATATATATATATATATATATATATATATATATATATATATATATATATATATATATATATATATATATATCTATATATCTATATATCTATATATATATATATATATATATATATATATATATATATATATATATATATATATATATATATATATATATATATATCAATATATCATATATATATATATATATATATATATATATATATATATATATATATATATATATATATATATATATATATATATATATATATATATATATATATATATATATATATATATATATATATATATATATATATATATATATATATATATATATATATATATATATATATATATATATATATATATATATACATATATATATATATATATATATATATATATATATATATATATATATATATATATATATATATATATATATATATATATATATATATATATTATCAAATAAGCACATTACATATGCGAAAACATTGAATCATATTTTACCCCGACCGGGACTCGAACCTAGGACTTATGATTACTAAGTCAAGGCGCTACCACTACACCACAGAAGGTTAAAAGGAATCCAACCTTACAGCTTATATCTGCTATACTTAGGAATGAACGCATTCGAACTGAATGCCACTATGTTCATATTACAGATTCCCCAACCTCACTCGTGGCTTCATTTTAGCATTTAATTCAATTCCCAATCTCATTCGGGCCATGAAATTATCAAATAAGCACATTACATATGCGAAAACATGAATCATATTTTACCCCGAACGGGACTCGAACCTAGGACTTATGATTACTAAGTCAAGGCGCTACCACTACACCACAGAAGGTTAAAAGGAATCCAACCTTACAGCTTATATCTGCTATACTTAGGAATGAACGCATTCGAACTGAATGCCACTATGTTCATATTACAGATTCCCCAACCTCAATCGTGGCTTCATTTTAGCATTTAATTCAATTCCCAATCTCATTCGGGCCATGAAATTATCAAATAAGCACATTACATATGCGAAAACATGAATCATATTTTACCCCGACGGGACTCGAACCTAGGACTTAGGATTACTAAGTCAAGGCGCTACCACTACACCACAGCGGGTTAAAAGGAATCCAACCTTACAGCTTATATCTGCTATACTTAGGAATGAACGCATTCGAACTGAATGCCACTATGTTCATATTACAGATTCCCCAACCTCACTCGTGGCTTCATTTTAGCATTTAATTCAATTCCCAATCTCATTCGGGCCATGAAATTATCAAATAAGCACATTACATATGAACATAGTGGCATTCAGTTCGAATGCGTTCATTCCTAAGTATAGCAGATATAAGCTGTAAGGTTGGATTCCTTTTAACCTTCTGTGGTGTAGTGGTAGCGCCTTGACTTAGTAATCATAAGTCCTAGGTTCGAGTCCCGGTCGGGGTAAAATATGATTCATGTTTTCGCATATGTAATGTGCTTATTTGATAATTTCATGGCCCGAATGAGATTGGGAATTGAATTAAATGCTAAAATGAAGCCACGAGTGAGGTTGGGGAATCTGTAATATGAACATAGTGGCATTCAGTTCGAATGCATTCATTCCTAAGTATAGCAGATATAAGCTGTAAGGTTGGATTCCTTTTAACCTTCTGTGGTGTAGTGGTAGCGCCTTGACTTAGTAATCATAAGTCCTAGGTTCGAGTCCCGGTCGGGGTAAAATATGATTCATGTTTTCGCATATGTAATGTGCTTATTTGATAATTTCATGGCCCGAAGGAGATTGGGAATTGAATTAAATGCTAAAATGAAGCCACGAGTGAGGTTGGGGAATCTGTAATATGAACATAGTGGCATTCACTTCGAATGCGTTCATTCCTAAGTATAGCAGATATAAGCTGTAAGGTTGGATTCCTTTTAACCTTCTGTGGTGTAGTGGTAGCGCCTTGACTTAGTAATCATAAGTCCTAGGTTCGAGTCCCGGTCGGGGTAAAATATGATTCATATATATATATATATATATATATATATATATATATATATATATATATATATATATATATATATATATATATATATATATATATATATATATATATATATATATATATATATATATATATATATATATATATATATATATATATATATATATAT
>JAXCGZ010005698.1:45000-112500 GCA_037179515.1 Halocaridina rubra | reverse complement strand
TATATATATATATATATATATATATATATATATATATATATATATATATATATATATATATATATATATATATATATATATATATATATATATATATATATATATATATATATATATATATATATATATATATATATATATATATATGTATATATATATATATATATATATATATATATATATATATATGTATATATATATATATATTTATTTATATATATACATATTTATTCATATATATATATATATATATATATATATATATATATATATATATATATATATATATATATATATATATATATATATTTTATGAGTGTGACACCGGGACAGGCAGAAACTGCCCTCATCAATAATTGCCCGGGCACGAGAAAATACCAAGATGAAGGAAAAGATAAAGGTTAAGGACAAGGCAGAGTTGAGGTAATGTCACAAAGGAAAACGACAGACAAAAAGAAACAGTCAAAGTACAGAGGACCCAGAGATATGGAAGATTAGGCTCTGAGATGATGGTAGATCTGCTTTTAGAAGGATGAAAGGTCATGAGAATTAGGAAAGACAGAAGGAGGAAGAGAGTTCCAGAGTCTGGAGGTAGATGGGAAGAAGCAGTCGCTGCACCGACCAATCCGCGAGCTACAAATCTCTACACAGTACCTGTGAGATGAGGCCTCTTGGTGATTGTTACATGGCCTCGGCAGTGGGGGAGGGATGCAACTTGGCAACTCATCAGAGCAGTGATGGAAGTACTAGTGATAGAAAAGCGAAAGGGAAGATAACTTTCAGCGAGGAGAGAGAGAGAATCCATATTAGAAGTAAGAGAAGGATCATTAATGAGTCTTACTGCCTTAGATTCAACTCTATCAAGAAGATTAGTGTAGGAAGAAGCACCCCAGATGTGTGAGCAGTATTCTAAGCAGGGACGGTTAAGACCTTTGTAAATTTTAAGTAACTGCAAAGAGGAAAAGTAATGACGAAAACGAAATAAAACCCCAAATTTTTTTTATGAAGATTTAGAAATTTGGATTATGTGATTCCTCCAAGATAAATTAGAGGCTATATGGATTTCAAGTATGTTGATAGAGTTAAGAGGGTATATTTCGTTAGTTTCAAAGACAATAGGGTTATCAGGAGGAGAAGAAGATAAAGAGATAGCCAAAAACTGTCTTGGAAGCATTGAATTCAACAAAATTTTGAGTGCCCCACTCCGATACTCTCTGCAAGTTGGAGTTAAGAGTAGAAGAAAGAGTGATACGAGACTGATTACGTGTAACAGATGAAGGTTGTGAAGAAATATCAGAGGAAAAGTGAAGTGTAGAGTCATCAGCAAAGGCATGAAGAAGAGAGGAAGATAGGGATTGTAAAAGATCATTGATGAAGAGAAGGAACAGAGTAGGTGAAAGAACAGAGCCCTGTGGAACACCACTGGCAACAGAGAAAGGGCTAGATGTCGCGCCATCAATAACTACAGTTATAAAACGGTCAGTAAGAAAACTGGAAATCAGAGAACAGAAAGAAGGAATAAAGCCATAGGCAGAGAGTTTGGCCAACAAAGCCTTGTGCCAGACTCTGTCAAAAGCCTTAGAGATATCAAGGGCGACGACAAAGGATTCCCCATAGGTCCTCAGAGAAGATGACCATACATGGGTAAGACAGGACAGGAGATCACCAATGGATCTTGCCTTGCGGAAGCCGTACTGGTGATCGGAGATAAGTGAGTTAGTTTCAAGGCGCTTCAAGAAGAGAGAATTGAGCAAAGTCTCGACAACTTTAGCAATAGAGGAGGTTAGGGCAATAGGTCGGTAGTTAGAAGGAATAGAGCGGTCACCCTTCTTAGGAACAGGTTGAACTAGAGCATGCTTCCAAGATGAAGGATAGATACTGGATGACAGAATGAGGCGAAAAAGACGGCAAAGCACGGGAGCCAGTTCATCTGCAAACTCCTTAAGGAACTTTGCAGGGATACCATCAGGACCAGATTCCTTGTTCATCTTTAGCGAGCGAAGAACCTTATGAAATTTGCGTGAAGAAAGGATAAGGGAGGGCATAGGGTTAGAGAGGGGTAAAAATTGAGGAACAGGTGCTCTGGAATCGTTTATGGAAGAGTTGGCAGAAAAATGAGAGCCAAAGAGAGTGTCTTCGTAAGTGGGAGAGCAAGCTATAAAACCATCAGAATGAATGAGTGGGGGAAAGCTTGAGTTACAGGAGTTTTTGGAGAGGTTTTAGGCTAAGGACCAGAAGCATTTGTCAGTGGGAGAGGAGTTACGGTCATCAACTTTCCTTCTTATAAAGGAAACCTTAGACCTTCGAATCTGAGTACTACAGCGAGTCCTAGCTACAATAAAAGCAGAGCGAGTTAAATCGAAGGGAGAGGCTTGGTAAGATCGGTAACTCCAATTCCTAGCCTGGATAGCCATGGAGCAGGCACGGTCAAACCAAGGTTTAGGGGGAGAGGAAGTTTTTGCAGAAGAGAGGATGTAAGCCTCCACTCCCGCGGTCATGATCTCGGCAACTTTTAGAGCTACCTGATCAGGATTGCGGGACCGAAAGCAGTAGTCATCCCATGGGAAGTCAAAGAGAAAGTTAAGCAAATTTTCATGTTGGGAACGCTCGAAGTGCCTAAGGTGGCGCTGAGTAGAAGGGATTGGTGGTGGGGGAGCAAAAATGGAAGAGACTGAGGTCATAGAGTGGTCAGATTTACCAAGAGGGGAAAGCACAGAATAAGAGTAGTTTGAAGGGTTAGAAGTAAAAAATAGGTCAAAAGTGTTTGCAGCATGTTTGTGATGATCAGGAACACGAGTAGGATGTTTGATAATTTGCTCCAGATCATGAGTAATAGAGAAAGCAAGGGCCTCGCTTCCTCCCACAACAGCGTGAGAAGAATGAAGCCACTCACCGTGGTGTACATTGAAGTCTCCAATGTTGAGAACTTTGGTATGTGGGTGGGAAAATAACAAAGACTCATGGTACGAGGACAGATATTCAAGGAAAGACAAACTTGGTGGAGTTTGGAGAACAGTAGCAGAAGCAAAGGAAGATAGTGGTAGTGGAGAGATAGACTTTTAGCCAGAGAACATCAAAGTCAGGAGATTCAAGGTTCTTGAGCCTCGCACTGGGAGTGTTAGTGTTGTAGTATGCACAGACCCCACCTTTGAAACGAAAAAGAGTTTACAGATTATAGTGAGAGATTTGAAATGGGTCAGTGGAAGCATGTATAGACAGCTGGGTTTCAGATAGAAGGAGGAGGTTAGGGAGGAAAGTGCCCAAGTGCTGTTCCACAGCCGAAAGATTAGAGTTCAGCCCACAGATGTTAGAATAGTGAAGAGTGAAAGAAGCAGATCTATTGGGAGGTGCAAGGTTAAGGGCAGAACCATTACTACCACCAGGCTTGTCTGCCCTCAAGCCAACAGTGGAGTCAACACAATCCCCGGAGAGTCTTCGCACCCCTCTATGCCGGGTACTGGGGGACATTAGCTGTGGACCTTCCATAAATAATAACAAATGTGAGGAAAAAAGAAAGAAAAAGAGACAAATGTGGCAAATGTTGTGACTTGTCAAATGTAATGGTATAGCAAGAGATATGTAATGAATACGCCAGAATATTCAGTGTTAGAAGTAGGCATGAGGAAAGAACCGTCCTGAAGGAAGACTCAACCTGGAACTGTTTGGATCAGTCCTAGTTGCTTCCTAATACCTTCAGTTATAGTCTTTCAACAGGCGGCTAGTGCCATGGGCAACCTACTAATCATAATGAAGTGCCAAAATAATTCAACCACATAAAAACTAGAATTTTACAATAGTAAAAAAAAAATGAAAGAACCACACAACACCAAGGAGAAAAAAAAAATCATCACCATCATTCAAAATTAAACGTAATGGTGATCCCAAAACCTCACTACGAAAGTGACTCAAAATATAATCAATTGCAACAGTAGCAAAATGTTCCTAAACAGCGCATGAAACACTGGTAATAAAGCATGGCAGTTGTGCCTCTTAGCAGTAATGGTGCAAATGAAAAGAATGAGCAACAACGAATTTTATGGACAAGCGCCTGGTGCATGAGAATACAAACAAGAAAAGTATAATAGTCATGCCTGTGTATGAGCTCATATATGGCAGTACCAACAAGTAAAATGTCATAAGTAAAATTCTGGAGTGTTGCCAAAAGGGCACAGATCCTATTCAAAATAAAACTAAGATAAGCCAACGGCTTACAAGGCAGCCAAATTGCACATGCATCCACTAATAATGAGAAATTTATTTTTGAGTGACAACCCAGACACATGAAGGGTTTAGCCTTGGCTCAACAAACAACGCCAAAGTTTTCTTCCCAATCTATAAGCAGTCAATGCTTGAATATAAAAATCAGTTATAAGCAATGTACTTAATATGCTTACTCCCAATTCCTAAATCTCAAAAATATATACACAATTCCTAACAAATATCACCCTTTAATGGATATAGAATATACTAATGCTTTAAAACTCAATCTTATCACGCAAATAATTGAAATCTTAAATAACATGTGTTCTTGTCATGCAAAATTTTATTTCTGTTACCTTATAATCTCATGCAAATTTCCTAAAATTTTGCTTACCACATAGTAATCAGTGAAAATATTAGTTTCCGTAATTAATTTTGAAAATTAAAAAAAAAATCTGAATTGAAATGCCTCTAATGATAACATTTTTGTGCACAGCCTAAGATTTGTTCATTTCAATAATCCATGTCAGTGGTAATCGGGTTTCATGTGCAGCGTTAAAAAGCAAAATAAAAAAAAAATATCAAAATCAGTCTATCTGTCTGGGTCCCTGTTCGGGCGCCAATTTATTTGTGGGGAAGTTGTTGTTAAGCTTTTGTTTTACTAAGGGGACTCAAGGTACAGAACTCAGTTAAATACTCACAAACATCCAAGGCAAATCTTTATTTGCACACATTCTTACCACTACTCGGTAAAATGAAAGTCAGAATTCAACTTTCTTTTAATTTTGGAAATGCAATGACACTTTAAAAAATGAATAACTTATTTGGAAAGCTGGAACAAATTTAAAAAATTTAAACTCATGGAATGCTGCCATGAATCCAAGAGGTGGTGAGCACGAATTCAATTCTCGTTACCAAGGACGGATGCCAAGAGTTTGGCCTCAACTCGATGATCATCTCTGTCACACAAGCAGATTAGAATAGAAGACACTGTAATTGCAGAAACAGAAGCGACACACCGTTAACAATGGGAAAAGTGACAGCACAAGCACACAAATAATGAGTTTCCTATATTATTCTACTGGATGAAAAGATATTGGTTAGTCACAACTAACCGGAAATATTTACGCTACCGTAAGAGCATACAAAATCATTAATTATTTGCTCGCATTAACGTAAAACATTTTATTCACAATAAGTGAAGAATCAGCGAGACTAATACAGTATGTATTCCTTAACTTGTGGGTAACAATAAACATTTGCTATGCCAGTATGGCAAAATTACTTATTAATAATTTTGAATTCATATGGTAAAACACCTTATTTAAAAGAAAGGAAGAATCTACGAGATAAATATGTAGTCATTCAATTTTGGTTAGCAAGAAATATTTGCAGTGCCAAAAGGGCAAGACCACCTTTTGAAGTATTTGCAACTTATAACTCAAAACTCTTTATTCCCAGTAAATGAAGAATCTGCATGTAGTGTCAAAGGGGCAAAACCACCTTTTGAGATATTTGCAACTTATAACTCAAAACACTTTATTCCCAATAAATGAAGAATCAACAAGATGCAGTATGCATTAAATTTTGGTTAACAAGAAACATTTGCAATGCCAACAGAGTAAGATTACTTATTAATTATATGCACTTTATAGCATAAAACACTTTAATTAAATTATTAATTATTTGCAATTTATAGCAAAAAAACACTTTATTTACAAGTATTGGCGTAAAATACTTTACTTACGATGATAGAAAGGGGTAAAATGAAATTATAATTCATTAAAAGAAGGGATAGATTTTTACTTGGTAATGAGCATTCTTCTGAGGGTGGGAATTTTACTTTGGCACCCGCAATGAAAGAAAATTCTCATCAATACAGTAATCCCTCGCTATATTGCGGTTCATCTTCCGCCAATTCAGTGCATCGCGGGTTTTTATGGCTAGCATATGTATTTCATATTGCAGATTTTATGGGCATATCGCAAGAATCAACGATATGTGGAAAAATTTAAATTTCCAGAATTTTCATTATTTTATTGATAAAAAAAAGTATTTCCTAGCCTAACAATAATAAAACAGTAAAAAATAGTAAAAAAACATAAATTTAAATATGCAACTCACAGTATTACACCATATAAAATATGATACCGGTATGGTATGTGCTGCGTAGATATCTGCGTCTTGGAAAACACAAAGGGTTGCACCTACGTAAGATAGTACACTGGATGATATTGGCTGATGAGTGGGAGACGACTAATCATAGATTGTGTTCTGCATCCTAGGGTCTGTTTGGCTTTTTGATTGAAGTTTGATTCTTCCAGCCTCTTCTCTTGTCTCACCTCGCCCATTCAGTTATTAAGAGTGTGCTTTTCTCGTTGTGCCTCTTAATACGTTGTGCTTGCATTTTTTGTGAAACTTTTTCTTTATTTCAACCCCTGCAATGCCGCCAAAGTGTCCTTCATCTTCTAAGGCTTCTGGTAGTGAGCCTAAGTAGCAAAGGAAGATGTTGACCATTGCAGATAAGGTAAAACTGTTAGATATGCTGAAGGAAGGATGGAGTTTCACGGCTGTCGGCCACCATTTCGACATCAACGAATCTACTGTTCACTACATCAAGGAAGAGGAGGCGAATATCAGGGAGACAGAGACTCTTACATTTAACAACAAAACAGTGAAGAGGGTGGTAACACCCCGCAATAAGATAACAGTGTGGATGGAATCTGCTTTGACCCTGTGGATTGCTGATTGAACATCAGTTTAGACACCAGTATCATACAAACAAAGGCAAAGAACCTGTATGAGACATTTTCTGCAAACGAACCCGACGACGACAGTGGCAACCGTGAGGAGGAGGAGAAAGAAGAAATGGGAGACCCACAACCAGGAACGTCCAGCGATTCTCCATCGTTTGTTGTTAGCAAGGAATGGTTCACCAAATTTCAAAAACGCTTTCACCTAAAGAGCATTTCGGTGCATGGCGAAGCTGCCTCTGCAGATACAGCTGCAGCTGAAGATTATGTGAACAACGACTTCAAGAAAGTTATCGAGGAAGGCGGTTATGCTCCTGAGCAAGTGTTCAACATGGATGAGACTGGGTTATTTTGGAGGAGAATGCCGTCTCACACTTCTTTTTTCAAGGAAGAAGCTAAAGCCCATGGATTTAGAGCTCACAAAGACCGTGTTACCCTCGTCATGTGCGGGAATGCTGCGGGCTTTATGTTAAAGCCAGGGCTTGTCTACAAGTCAAAGTACCCTAGGGCTTAGAAGAACAAAAACAAGAATCTGCTGCCAGTGTATTGGATGCATAACCATAAGACCTGGATCACGAAAAGCCTCACATCAGACTGGTTTCACCAATGTTTTATCCCTCAGGTCAGAGTTTATCTTGAGGAGAAGGACCTTGAATTTAAAGTCCTTCTGTAGATGGATAATGCTGGAGACCTTGCAACTGATCTCCATTATGACGGTGTTCAGGTAGAGTTTCTGCCACCGAAGATGACATCACTGATTTAGCTTATGGATCAAGGCGTTATTCGTGCATTCAAGGCCCTCTACACATGATATGCCCTGGCGAACCTGGTTGGCTTCATGGATGCGGACAAAAATTTCACGCTGAAGGCGTACTGGCATAAGTATATGATTGCTACATGCCTTCAAAATATTCAGAATGCAATCAAAGAGATGAAGCCGGCCACAATCAATGCCAGCTGGAAGAAATTGTGGCCGAAGTCATCTACGACTATGAGGGATTCGCTCTTGATGAAGTGCATAGCTTAGCAGTTGAGAAAGCTGTGAAGTTGGCTGCATTGCTAGGAGGAGAAAGCTTTAAAGATATGACTCGCGAAGACGTCAATGAACTGATCGACTGCCACTTGCAGCCGTTGACTGATGAAAACTTGGAAGAAATGACAAATCAGCAAGCAAAGAAGAGGATGACGAACAACAGCAAGCGCACGATGAAGTTGAAGAACCTGGCCTTACACTCGAACGGCTCGCAGCCAAAGAACTCCAACACCTGTCGCAGGAGTGGGACAATGATATGGTTTGTTCGGTGCACTTCCGCAATATTATCTACAATGCCATGACTCTTTACAAGACCGTCTTCACTCAAAAGAAGAAACAGCGACAGCAACTCCCCATTATCATGTTTCTTCACTCACAAAAAGCAGCCAGGTACACCAGTTAGGCCAACACCTTCAGAGGAAGCTGCAGAAGTGCCTAAGGAAACGGTGCCACCATCATAAGAGCCGTAAAACTGTCATCGGTTGTGCAGTATGTAAACATCATCATCACCCTCATCATACTCTCCTCACATGTTAATCTTGTAAAGCTACTGTATTATCATTATTGTTATTATGAATATAATGTGTTATTATCATAGGTATTATTTTTGTACAGTACATATAGGTTATTCACGGTAAACTTACCTATCATGCTAGTATACCTTTACGTTTGTGCGCTGTTATTTATGGTAAACTTACCTGTCACACTCATATAACTTTACGCTTGTGCGCTGTTATTAATAGAGTATAGAGTGAGTTGTTAACAGTGCAGGGAGGGTTTATAAAGGTAAAAATAAATGTAAAATAATAAATATGGTGCTGCTACTTCGCGGATTTTCACCTATCGTGGAAGTCCCGGAACGTAACACCCATGTTAAAGGAGGGATTACAGTATATATCGGCAGTTACTTCCAGATCAAGGAATTAAATTTGACAAATGAGATTCCAGTTAGGTAATCTATAAAAGTGCATTTGTATGGGAATGGAACTGAGAAAATTCCTAGGATTTGATCAGTAACGAATTTAAATAGTTTATCTAATTCCCAATTTGCTTGACTAACAAGCTTTACCATACACTATCGCTCACCTTGTTTGTGCCAGATAAATTCCTGTGAAGACGGCACATAAAAAAGTTTAAAGTAATCGTGACTGCTGAGGCGAGATCTTGTTTCTGGGATGTTGGGCTGCCAAATGATACCGATCAAGCATCCCTCTTGGTGACATCATTCTTCAGCCAGTCCGTAGGGTGTATATTCAGAGCAGTAAATCATCCCCAAATGGTTTTTTTTTACTATAGTGGTGGCCCCTGGCAGGTATTTTTGGCAGAGATGCAAAGGAGAGACAGTATCTTAGGTGAAACAAGCAAAAGCAAACAAAAGAAACAAGAAGTATTTATGGGCAAAATAGGTTACTGGCAAAATATTTGCAGAACGTTCATTGCTTTGCAGGAGAGGGAATTTTAAATATTCAAAGAGTAAAGAAGCTACTGAAATGTATCTAGACAGGCTAATGACATATCAGCACGGTCAAATTTACAACAAAATTATCAGCAAGAGCAATTTTTATAATATAACAAAATTTATCAGGAAAGCAATTTTATAATAAGAAAATTGCGCAAGCAACATAACAGACTCACTAGAATTATGGCATCATTCATGCAAAAAAATAAAAAGCAGAAAACAGAGAAACTGGAGTGATAATTTTATATTGGGATCATGCTTTCTACACATACAAGAATATTAAACGAGATATATTTGAAATTAGCTATAAACTGAAATATAACCTGCAAAAAATCATAATCTGCAAAATGCAAGGATGAGAATTTTTTTTAGTAAGTAAAGAAAAGACAGCTAAAAGTTATTGAATTAACTAATAAGTCATCTATAAATGACCTCTGGTAACTTGGAGCAAAACACTCTGTCATATTTTCACAATACATATTTCATTATAATTTTCGTGTTTTAGTATCTCTCCAAGCTTTATTTATTACAGTGCAATGGGCATGATGTTAGAAATGGCTAGTGGTTGAGATTAGAACATATTTAGACACAGCATTGGGATGGGTTAACTCCGTTTTGACTGCTGAGAATGGAGTCCATACAAAGGGAGCTGTGGAGATATTTGTAAAGCACCGCCTTGGGATGTTGAGGGAATTAATCAATGAGTTTGAGTTGTGGGTGAGTATAGGCTTTGTGCCATCAGGACAGAACAAGACAGATGTCTTTACCAGAATGAAGAAAACTTGGCTTTGGTTACCTGAGAACAGGAATTAAGGCTACAAAATGTCATATGGAATCTCCAATTGTGAGGGAGTTTCATCAAATGTACCATGGGGGTCGATAGGACACTGTTCAGTAAGTGGTAAGGAGTTGCATCTGGTGTCAGTCAAAACACCCTGCACCAAGATCACATACGACGGAAGAAATTAGAGTTGAGAATGGTTGGAAAAGATTGGCGAATGTGGCCCATCATCAGCAAGATAGATATTTATCTATTATAGATTGTGGTCCTGGTCATCTGTCAATCTGGAGGGAGTTGAGGACAAAGATTGCAGAGGAGATTGATACCGTGTTGAACGAGGTCTTTCTAGAGAGGGGTCCAGTCAATGAGGTATTGATGGATAAGAGCATTTCTTTCCAGTCACAGGCTCTCTGTCAGTGAGACAAGATGGCTTCAGAGAAGATAGATCAAGAGTGACAAACTTATTAGATTTTTATCATGAGGTAAGCCTAATCTTACGGGAAAGAGAGAGCAGGGCAGATTGCATATTCCTAGACTTCCGGAAGGCATTTGGCACTATCCCACAACGTAGACTTATTAAGTCTACGTTGAAGCAATGGCGAGAATAAGTGGAAGTGTCTAGGAATGGATAAAAATTTACTTAGAAAGAAGGGGCCAGAGGGGTAGAGTAAGACACCCAATGTCTGAATGGAGAAGGGTTAGTGGTGGAGTTCCACAGGGTTCAGTTTTAGGACCACTTTTTTTCCTTGCATATGTAAATGACCTACCAGAGTCTGTAATTTAATTCATGAATATGTTTGCAGATGATGCAAAGATTATGAAGAACGTAAAAGACAAGAACAATGGTAGTGAATTTCAGGAAGACCTAAATAGTCTCTATGACTGGTCAAAAAAGTGGCTAATGAAATTCAATACTTCTAAATGTTAGGTAATGAGAATGGGTACAAGTGCAAAAAGGCCCAAGCTTGAATACCTAATAGCAGGAGCAGAACTTCAAGAGACAGAATGAGAGAGATCTAGGAGTAAACATCCTGGCCGATTTCTTATCCAGAAATGCATATAAATGGCATAGTAAGGGTAGCATATGCTTCCTTATCAAATGTAAGGGTACCCTTTCAGGCACATAGAGAAGGAAGTGTTCAGAAATATATATATGTAACCTATATAAGGCCAAAGTTTGAATATGCAGCCCCCTTTTGGAATCCACACTTGAAAAAGCACATACTTAAGCTGGAAAAAGTTCAAAGACATGCCACAAAACTGGTGCCAGAAATATGCAATCTCAATTATGATGGTAATGCAATAGAATTAAAAGATCGAATACACGACAACAAGGCAGTCATAGTAGATGTTACAGTGACTAAATTAAGAGGAGATATAAACAGTATCACAGTTTTTCCTAAAAGTATCAAAGTAATGAGAATTGAAAGATCTGAGAGGACTGATGGAGGAATAGCATTGCTTATAAGTAAAGGTTGCAGGTTGAAAAATTATATTTTGCTATAAAAAGTGAGTTCTAGAAATTTCTTGTTGCTCGAATAAATACTGGTTCTGAAAGCCTTTTAATAGTGATTGTATATAACCCACCAAGGAACTGAAAATGGCTAGATATTTATGAGAAAAGTTATAAGGGTGGTACTGAAGTTATAAACTCAATTGTTAATATCACATTTAACAAAAAGGGAAGGATTTGAATATGGGAGATATTTATCATAGAGAGCTAGATTGGACTAATCTTAACCTGCACAGAAAGGAGGATTATTTTTGGGCTAGGTTCCTAGATTGTGTACAAGGATATTTCCTTCACTTTCATGTTCTGGAACCAATGAAAGCCAAGGGTGGATGAGCCATCGCGTCTCGATCTGGTACTTACAGATAATGTTTTGGATATTGGCAAAATTGAGGAAAATCATCAGTTGGAAAAAAGTGACCACTGTATGTTGTTCTTCGAGTATATCATCGAAGTTGCTCTGCCTTAGAGTAGGAGGACTGAGAAGGAGACTAGGAAAAACTATCCAAAAAGAGATTACAACAAAGTTAATCATATTTTTGCAGGCATTGACTGGAGGACCTTATCTTATAACAAATCTGTCCAAGAGATATATGAAATCTTTTGTGAGGAAAATGAGAAGATAGTTACTTGTTGCATACCATCCACTTAAGTAGGAGTTAATACTTCAATAGAAATATGGTAAAGTAATGAGTGTAAGAGATCTAGGGAAGTGGAGAGACAAATGCTGAAATAGGTACAGGATGAGAATAAGTATAAATCCCTGGCAGACTTACAAATGAGCGAGATAGAATTGCCTAAGTAAAAGAAAAGAGATGGAGAGGGATTATTATAGGGATATCACCAGGAAGGCTAAAGAAAATTCCAAAGGATAACTGAAGATCAATGAACAAGTTTTCAGTTAAAGAGGGCAGATGGAAACATCACTGAGAAAAAGAGATTTGCAAATAAATGAGCAAGGAGTTTCAGTTGGTAATTACATGGGAAAATACCTCACCTCATCAGCTTTCATGTATAAGAGATCATTGGCCAGTAGTAGAGAACATCATCTTTTCAGTTACATAGGTGTGCAAACGTTGATGGAGCTAGATGCCAAAAAAGCTATGGAATATGACGACTTACCTGGGGAGATTTCAGAATGCTGGAAACAAGAAAACATGGAACCTATCTACAAAAAGGAAAGGAGAGACACAGCTTTAAACAATAGGCCTGTATTCTTGACTACTTAAATAACATGGCTTCAGAGAGCGCAGATCTGCGGTAACAGAGTAACTAGAAATTTATAATGAGGTAAACCAGATCATACAAGAAAGAAAGGGTGGGCAGATTGCATACTTTTAGATTTTAAGAGGGCAACTGATACAGTTTCACATGGGAGACTTGTTTAAGTCTGTACAGACATTTTAAAATATAATTACCTTTGATATACAGTAAGATACACTAATAATAATGGAATATAATTGAGAACTGGTAGAACTTCATGTCTTGTATGCTTGGGTACTCTCAAAAATTACAAAATCAAAACATTGGGGACTACGTGCCTAAGCGCAAAAGATTAGCTCCATGTATCTAGAATTCTCAAACTCTAGAATTACACAATTATTATAAATTCACAACTCTTCTCATACAGTACACTCAAGCTGAAAATCTTTATGAAATAAAACATTACTATTTTTCTTTTACCTTATTCAGAATAGAAAATACATTGTAAACATAATATGTAGAAAAGAATACATAAAATATTTTAGGCTTCAATGTTGCATTCTGCAGCTAGGTCTATGAATATACAAACATATACACAAGCCTCATTGACCCCTGTAAGGGGGGTGGCCAAACCAAGAAACTCGCATTCACCACAATCCACACGCAAGAAGGTTAAATGAGGAAAGAAATGAAGAAGAGATGAAAAAATTTCATTTCAGAGTTCTTCCAGACAAAGGGGAGATAAAGAAGATAATGACAGAAGATCAGGGGATGGGGCCTCATTAAGATTGTTATACTCAAATGCTGATGGATTAGCTGGTAAGGCAGTAGAATTAAAAGATAGGATTCACAACAGTAAGGCAGATATAGTAGCAATTACAGAGACTAAGCTGAGTGAGGACATACACAGTGCCACAGTTTTTCCTAAAGGCTTCAGAATATTAAGGGTTGAAAGATCTGAGAGGACTGGTGGAGGGATAGCACTGCTAATAAGTGAAAGGTTTCAAGTTGAAGAAATAAACTTGGCTATAGAAAGTGAGTTCAAGGAATTTCTTGTTGCTCGCATAAATACTGGGTCAGAGAGCATTATAATAACTCTTGCATATAACCCACCAAGGAACCAAAATAGGCTTGAAGTTTATAAGGAAAGTCATATAGGTACTATTGAAGTTATAAACTCAGTTGTTAACATGGCACGGGAAAATAAATGTAGGATTTTGATTATGGGAGATTTTAATCATAAAGAGATAGATTGGATAAATCTTGACCCACACAGTGGTGAGGACTCATTCGGGGCAAGATTCCTACATTGCGTACAAGGGAATTAACTACACCAACATGTAATGGAACCAAGGGGAGGGGATGAGCCATCACTACTTGATCTAGTATTCACAGTTAATTTATTAGATATTGAAAAAATTGAGTATGAACCACAAATTGGAAAGAATGACCACTGTGTGTTGTTGATGGAGTATATCATTGAAGATATTCTGCCTGAGAGTAGAGACACTGAGGACATGAGGAGGAACTATCCGAAAGGAGATTACATCAAAATGAATGAGCTTTTTGCAGTTATTGACTGAAGAACCTTATTTTACAACAAATCTGTACAAGAAATGTATGACATATTTTGTGAGAAATATGGGAAGATAGTAGATTGATGCATACCTGTCACCAAAGTAGGTGTAATTCATGCCAGAGAGAAATGGTTCGATAACGAGTGTAAAAGAGCTAACAAGTGGAGAGACAAATACTGGAAAAGGTATAGGAGAAGAAAAAACATAAATGTTTGGCAAACCTACA
The DNA here is from genome assembly GCA_037179515.1 of Halocaridina rubra. Classification (NCBI taxonomy): domain Eukaryota; kingdom Metazoa; phylum Arthropoda; class Malacostraca; order Decapoda; family Atyidae; genus Halocaridina; species Halocaridina rubra. The sequence continues at coordinate 97,758 of JAXCGZ010005698.1, read as the reverse complement.
AAAGAGCAAGAAATGACTACCTAAATAAAGGAAGAGGCAGAGAGAGATTATGAGAGGGACATCACCATGAAGGCAAAAGAAAATCCCAAGCTTTTCCACAGCTTTATAAAAGGAAAACTGAAGGTAAAAGAACAGGTTTTAAGGCTAAAGAGAGAAGATGGAAGCATCACTCAGAAGGATGAAGACATCTGCAAAGAATTGAACAAGGGGTTTCAGTCAGTATTTACAGTAGAAAATACCCCACACCCTCAGATTGCAGAGATAGAAGCTCATGGGCCGGTATTAGAGAACATCAACCTTACAGCCACAGAGGTATGCAAAGCGCTGATGGATTTAGATGTTCATAAAACTACAGGTCCTGATGACATATCTCCCCATGTACTTAACAAATGCACAAACTCAATATAAGTGGCACTAAGTATCGTACTTAAAAGGTCACTGGGGTCAGGGGAGAATCCAAGATGCTGGAAACAAGCAAACGTGATACCTATTTTCAAAAAGGGAAGGAGAGAGAAGGCTCTGAACTATAGACCAGTTTCCTTGACCTGCATAGTTTGCAAAGTTATGGAGAAACTACAAAGGATACATATCTCTCTTCACTTGGAATCCTTCAACTTTTTGTCAGTGAGGCAACATGGCTTCAGAGAAGGTAGATCAACAGTAACAAACTTATTAGAATTTTATGATGAGGTAAGCCTAATCTTACAGGAAAGAGAGGACTGGGCAGATTGCATGTTCCTAGGCTTCCAGAAAGCATTTCACACTGTTTCACATGGGAGACTTATTAGGAAGCTGCAAGCAATGGCTAGAATAGGTGGAAATGTCTTGAAGTGGATAAAAACTTGCTGAGAAGGAAGGGAACAGAGGGTTAGAGTAAGACACTCAGTGTCTGAATTGAGAAGAGTTAGTAGTGGAGTTCAACAGGGTTCAGTTTTAGGGCCACTTTTGTTCCTTGAATATGTAAATGACCTACCAGAGTCTGTAAATTTATTCATGAATATGTTTGCAGATAATGCAAAGATTGTGAAAAAAGTAGGAATCGAGAACAATGGTAGAGAACTTCAGGAGGATCTAATTAGTCTGCACGAGTGGTCAGAAAAGTGGCTAATGAAAGTCAGTACTTCAAAATTTAAGGTAATGAGAATGGGTACAAGTGCAAGAAGGCCCAAGCTTGACTACTCGGGGGCTGGAGTACAACTTCAAGAGACAGAAAATGAGAGAGATCTAGGAGTAAACATACTAGCAGATTTGTCTCCAGAAACACATATAAATGGCATAGAAAGGGCAGCATATGCCTTCTTATCAAATGTAAAGGTAGCCTTCAGGCACATGGACAAGGAAAAGTTCAGAAATCTTTATGTAACCTATGTGAGGCCAAAACTTGAAGGTGCAGCCCCCTTTTGGAATCCGCATTTGAAAAAGCACATACTTAAGCTTGAAAAAGTTCAAAGACATGCCACGAAACTGGTGCCAGAAATACGTAATCTCAGTTATGATGAGAGGCTGAGAGAATTGGACTTACCATCACTCGAAGCTAGAAGATTGAGGGGGTATATGGTGACAGTCTTTAATGTCCTACATGGTTATGATAGAGTGGATTGGGATCGATATTTTGATATGGCTGGGTCTAGAACTAGAAATCATAGCATGAATCTTCGTAAGAAAACTTCTTTGCACGATGTAATTAAATATTGATAATTGGAATTCGCCTTGCGAGGAGGTAGTTAATGCTATCTCAATCCATAGTTTTAAGGGCAGGTATGACAAGCATCACTAAGTAGAAAATGTAACCGATCAGGAGACGGGAAGATACGAGCTTTGGGCTCTTTCCCGTAAACACAATTAGATCATTACAATTAGGTAATCACACGCACAGTTAGTAGTGGAGTTCAACAGGGTTCAGATTTAGGGCCACATTTGTTCCTTGTATATGTAAATGACCTACCAGAGTCTGTAAATTCATTCATGAATATAGTTGCAGATGATGCAAAGATTGTGAAGAAAGTAGGAAACGAGAACAATGGTAGAGAACTTCAGGAAGATCTTAATAGTATGCATGAGTGGCCAGAAAAGTGGCTAATGAAATTCAATACTTCAAATGTAAGGTAATGAGAATGGATACAAGTGCAAGAGGGCCCAAGCTTCACTACTTGGTGGCTGGAGTACAACTTCAAGAGACAGAAAATGAGAGAGATCTAGAAGTAAACATACTAGCAGGTTTGTCTCCAGAAATACATATAAATGGCATAGTAAGGGCAACATATGCTTTCTTATCAAATGTAAAGGTAGCCTTCAGGCACGTGGACAAGGAAAAGTTCAGAAATCTTTATGTAACTTATGTGAGGCCAAAACTTGATGATGCAGCCCCCTTTTGGAATCCGCACTTGAAAAAGCACATACTTAAGCTTGAAAAAGTTCAAAGACATGCCATAAAACTGGTGCCAGAAATGCGTAATCTCAGTTATGATGAGAGGCTGAGGGAATTAGACTTACCATCACTCGAAGCTAGAAGGTTGAGGGGGGATATGGTGACAATCTTTAAAGTCCTACATGGTTATGATAGAGTGGATAGGGATCAATATTTTGATATGGCTGGGTCTAGAACTAGAAGTCATAGTTTGAAGCTTCGTAAGAAAACTTCTTTGCAGGATGTAAGGAAATATTGATAATTGGAATTCGCTAGGCGAGGAGGTAGTTAATGCTATCTCAATCCATAGTTTTAAGGACAGGTATGACAAGAATCACTAAGCAGAAAATGGAACCGATCAGGAGACAGGAAGATACTAGCTTTGGGCTCTTTCCCGTAAATACAATTAGATAATTACAATTAGGTAATCACACACACAGTTAGTAGTGGAGTTCCACAGGGTTCAGTTTTAGGGCCACTTTTTTTCCTTGTATATGTAAATGACCTACCAGAGTCTGTAAATTCATTCATGAATATAGTTGCAGATGATGCAAGATTGTGAAGAGAGTAGGAAACGAGAACAATGGTAGAGAACTTCAGGAAGATCTAAATAGTATACATGAGTGGTCAGAAAAGTGGCTAATGAAATTCAGTACTTCAAATGTAAGGTAATGAGAATGGATACAAGTGCAAGAGGGCCCAAGCTTGACTACTCGGTGGCTGGAGTACAACTTCAAGAGACAGAAAATGAGAGAGATCTAGACGTAAGGATAATAGCAGATTTGTCTCCAGAAATACATATAAATGGCATACTAAGGGCAGCATATGCTTTCTTATCAAATGTAAAGGTAGCCTTCAGGCACGTGGACAAGGAAAAGTTCAGAAATCTTTATGTAACCTATGTGAGGCCAAAATTTGAAGATGCAGCCCCCTTTTGGAATCCGCACTTGAAAAAGCACATACTTAAGCTTGAAAAAGTTCAAAGACATGCCTCGAAACTGTTGCCAGAAATACGCAATCTCAGTTATGATGAGAGGCTGAGGGAATTAGACTTACCATCACTCGAACCTAAAAGATTGAGGGGGGATATGGTGACAGTCTTTAAAGTCCTTCACAGTTATGATAGAGTGGATAGGGATCGATATTTTGATATGGCTGGGTCTAGAACTAGAGGTCATAATTTGAAGCTTTGTAAGAAAACTTCTTTGCAGGATGTAAGGAAATATTGATAATTGGAATTAGCTAGGTGAGGAGGTAGTTAATGCTATCTCAATCCATAGTTTTAAGGACAGGTATGATAAGTATCACTAAGTAGAAAATGGAACCGATCAGGAGACGGGAAGATATGAGCTTTGGGCTCTTTCCTGTAAACATAATTAGGTAATTACAATTAGGTAATCACACACACAGTTAGTAGTGGAGTTCCGCAGGGTTCAGTTTTAGTGCCACTTTTGTTCCTTGTATATGTAAATGACCTACCAGAGTCTGTAAATTCATTCATGAATATATTTGAAGATGATGCAAGATTGTGAGGAAAGTAGGAAACAAGATCAATGGTTGAGAACTTCAGGAAGATCTAAATAGTATGCATGAGTGGTCAGAAAAGTGGCTAATGAAATTCAATACTTCAAATGTAAGGTAATGAGAATGGGTACAAGTGCAAGAGGGCCCAAGCTTCACTACTCTGTGGCTGGAGTACAACTTCAAGAGACAGAAAATGAGAGAGATCTAGAAGTAAACATACTAGCAGATTTGTCTCCAGAATTACATACAAATGGCATACTAAGGACAGCATATGCCTTCGTATCAAATGTAAAGGTAGCCTTCAGGCACGTGGACAAGGAAAAGTTCAGAAATGTTTATGTAACCTATGTGAGGCCAAAACTTGAAGATGCAGCCCCCTTTTGGAATCCGCACTTGAAAAAGCACATACTTAAGCTTGAAAAAGTTCAAAGACATGCCACTAAACTGGTGCCAAAATAACGCAATCTCAGTTATGATGAGAGGCTGAGGGAATTAGACTTACCATCACTCAAAGCTAGAAGATTGAGGGGGGATATGGTGACAATCTTTAAAGTCCTTCACGGTTATTATAGAGTGGATAGGGATCGATATTTTGATATGGCTGGGTCTAGAACTAGAAGTCATAGTTTGAAGCTTCGTAAGAAAACTTCTTTGCAGGATGTAAGGAAATATTGATAATTGGAATTCGCTAGGCGAGGAGGTAGTTAATGCTATCTCAATCAATAGTTTTAAGGACAGGTATGATAAGTATCACTAACTAGAAAATGGAACCGATCAGGAGACGGGAAGATACGAGCTTTGGGCTCTTTCCCGTAAATACAAATAGGTAATCAGAATTAGTAATCACACACTCACACGCACATATAATAAATGTTGTATGCAACCCACCAAGGAACCAAAATAGGCTTGAAGTTTATGAGGAGAGTCATAAAGGTACTATTGAAGTCATAAACTCAGTTGTTAACATGGCACGTGAAAAAAATTGTTGGATTTTGATTGGATAAATCTTGACCCACACAGTGGTGAGGACTCATTCGGGGCAAGATTCCTAGATTGTGTACAAGGGAATTTCCTACACCAACATGTAATGGAACCAACAAGGGCCAGGGGTGGGGATGAGCCATCACTACCTGATCTAGTGTTCACAGATAATGTGTTGGATATTGAAAAAATTGAGTATGAACCACCAATTGGAAAGAGAGACCACTGTGTGTTGTTGATGGAGTATATCATTGAAGATATTCTGAATGAGAGTAGAGGCACTGAGGACATGAGGAGGAACTATCCGAAAGGAGATTACATCAAAATGAATGAGCTTTTTGCAGTTATTGACTGGAGAACCTTATTTTACAACAAATCTGTACAAGAAATGTATGACATCTTTTGTGAGAAATATGGGAAGATAGTAGATTGCTGCATACCTGTCACCAAAGTAGGTGTAATTCATGCCAGAGAGTAATGGTTCGATAATGGGTGTAAAAGAGCTAAGGAGTGGAGAGACAAATGCTGGAAAAGGTATAGGAGAAAAAACATAAATGCCTGGCAAACCTACAAAAGAGCCAGAAATGACTACCTAAGTAAAAGGAGAGAGGCAGAGAGAGACTATGAGAGGGACATCACCAGGAAGGCTAAAGAAAATCCCAAGCTTTTCCACAGCTTTATACAGAGGAAAACTGAAGGTAAAAGAACAGGTTTTAAGGCTAAAGAGAGAGGATGGAAGCATCACTGAGACGGATGAAGAGATCTGCAAAGAATTGAACAAGGAGTTTCAGTCAGTATTTACAGTTGAAAATACCCCACCCCCTCAGATTGCAGTGATAGAAGCTCAAGAACCGGTATTAGAGAACATCAACCTTACAGCCACAGAGGTATGCAAAGCGCTGATGGATTTAGATGTTCATAAAGCTACAGGTCCTGATGACATATCCCCTCATGTGCTTAAAAAATGCGCAAACACAATATCAGTGGCACTAAGTATCATATTTAAGGAGTCACTGTAGTCGGGGGAGATTCCAAGATGCTGGAATCAAGCAAATGTGATACCTATCTTCAAAAAGGGAAGGAGGGATACGGCTCTGAACTATAGACCAGTTTCCTTGACCAACATAGTTTGCAAAGTTATGGAGAAACTACTAAGGAAACATATCTCTCTTCACTTGGAATCCTTCAACTTTTTGTCAGTGAGGCAACATGGCTTCAGAGAAGGTAGATCAACAGTAACAAACTTATTAGAATTTTATGATGAGGTAAGCCAAATCTTACAGGAAAGAGAGGGCTGGGCAGATTGCATATTCCTAGACTTCCAGAAAGCGTTTGACACTGTTCCACATTGGAGACTTATTAGGAAGCTGCAATCAATGGTTAGAATAGGTGGAAATGTTTTGGAATGGATAAAAACTTACTTAGAAGGAAGGGAACAGAGGGTTAGAGTAAGACACTCAGTGTCTGAATGGAGAAGAGTTAGTAGTGGAGTTCCACAGGGTTCAGTTTTAGGGCCACTTTTGTTCCTTGTATATGTTAATGACCTACCAGAGTCTGTAAATTCATTCATGAATATGCTTGCAGATGATGCAAAGATTGTGAAGAAAGTAAAAAACGAGAACAATGGTAGAGAACTTCAGGAGGATCTAAATAATCTGCATGAGTAGTCAGAAAAGTGGCTTATGAAATTCAATACTTCAAAATGTAAGGTAATGAGAATGGGTACAAGTGCAAGAAGGCCCAAGCTTGACTACTCGGTGGCTGGAATACAACTTCAAGAGACAGAAAATGAGAGAGATCTAGGAGTAAACATACTGGCAGATTTGTCTCCAGAAATACATATAAATGGCATAGTAAGGGCAGCATATGCATTCTTATCAAATGTAAGGGTAGCCTTCAGGCACATGGACAAGGAAATGTTCAGAAATATTTATGTAACCTATGTGAGGCCAAAACTCGAATATGCAGCCCCCTTTTGGAATCTGCACTTGAAAAAGCACATAGCTAAGCTTGAAAAAGTTCAAAGACATGCCACGAAACTGGTGCCAGAAATACGCAATCTCAGTTATGATGAGAGGCTGAGGGAATTAGACTTACCATCACTCGAACCTAGAAGAGTGAGGGGGGATATGGTGACAGTCTTTAAATTCCTTCATGGTTATGATAGAGTGGATTGGGATCGATATTTTGATATGGATGGCTCTAGAACTAGAGGTCATAGTTTGAAGCTTCGTAAGAAAACTTCTTTGCAGGATGTAAGGAAATACTTTTTCAGTGTAAGAGTAGTTGATAATTGGAATTCGCTAAGCGAGGAGGTAGTTAACGCTATTTCAATCCATAGTTTTAAGGACAGGTATGATAAGTATCACTAAGTATAAAATGGAACCGATCAGTAGACGGAAAGATACGAGCTTTTGGCTCTTTCCCGTAAACACAATTAGGTAATCACAATTAGGTAATCACAAACCTCACAACTCCAATTTACAGAGGGTATCTGAGTGGGGTACCCAAAATTTAGAGTTAATTCCTACAAAACCATATCTGGCTATCTCTTTATCCTCTCCTCCTGATAACCTTATTGACTTCGAAATTATCGAAATTTACCCTCTTAATTCTGTTAACATATGAATCCAGATAGACTGTAACTTGTCTTGGAGTCGTCACATAATCCATATTTCGGAATCTGAATCTAAAAAATTGAGAATTCTGTTTCGTTTTTGGCATTGCCTTTCCTCTTTTCAGTTTCTTAAGCTTTATCATAGTCTCATCCGTCCCTACTTAGAATACTGTTCGAACATATGGAATCTCATAGGTTGGCGAGCTCCTTCTCTCCCCAACGAAGAGGCCTTGTATCACTCGCCATGCACCCTCGTCTCACAGGTACTATGTGGAGATTTGTAGTTCGTGGATTGGTCGATGCAGTAACTGCTTCAACCCTTTCATCACCACACTCTGGAACTTTCTTCCTCCTTTCGTCTTTCCTAAATCTTATGACCTATCTTCCTTCAAAAAGCTGATCTATTGTCACCACAGGGCCTAATCCTGCCATATCTCTAAATCTTCATTACTTCGACTACTCTTTTAGCCTGTCTTTTCCTATTGTTTACAATTTTCTTATTTCTGCCTTGTCCATAAGCTTTCATTTTTGCTTTGCCTTAATGCATACTTAGTGGTCAGGCCCGATGAGTGCAATTTTCTAATCTATCCTGTCCAGTTGTCGCACTCATAAAAAAAATTTCATATATATATATATATATATATATATATATATATATATATATATATATATATATATATATATATATATATATATATATATATATGAATCATTCTTTACCTCGACCGGGACTCGAACCTAGGACTTATGAAACTAAGTAAAGGCGCTACCACTACGCCAGAGAAGGTTAAAAGGAATCCAACCTCATATCTTATATCTGCTATGCTTAGGAATGAACTCATTCTAACTGAATGCCACTATGTTCATATTACAGATTCCTCAACCTCACTCGTGGCTTCTGTGGTGTAGTGGTAGCACCTTGACTTAGTAATCATAAGTCCTAGGTTCAAGTCCCGGTCGGGGTAAAGAATAATTCATGTTTTCACATATGTAATGTGCTTATTTGGTAATTTCATGGCCCGAATGAGATTGGGAATTGAGTTAAATGCTAAAATGAAGCCACGAGTGACGTTGGGGAATTTGTATTATGAACATAGTGGCATTCAGTTAGAAAGCGTTCATTCCTAAGTATAGCAGATATAAGCTATAAGGTTGGATTCCTTTTAACCTTCTGTGGTGTAGTGGTAGCGCCTTGACTTAGTACTTATAAGTCCTAGGTTCGAGTCCTGGTCGGGGTAAAAAATGATTCATGTTTTCATATATGTAATATGCTTATTTGGTACTTTCATGTCCCGAATGAGATTGGGAATTGAATTAAATGCTAAAATGAAGCAACAAGTGAGGTTGGGGAATCTGTAATATGAACATAGTGGCATTCAGTTAAAATGCTTTCATTCCTAAGTATAGCAGATATAAGCTATAAGGTTGGATTCCTTTTAACCTTCTGTGGTGTAGTGGTAGCGCCTTGACTTAGTAATCATAAGTCCTAGGTTCGAGTCCCGGTCGGAGTAAAGAATGATTCATGTTTTCACATATGTAATGTGCTTATTTGGTAATTACATGTTCCGAATGAGATTGGGAATTGAATTAAATGCTAAAATGAAGCCACGAGTGAGGTTGGGGAATCTGTAATATGAACATAGTGGCATTCAGTTAGAATGCGTTCATTGCTAAGCATAGAAGATATAAGCTATAAGGTTGGATTCCTTTTAACCTTCTGTGGTGTAGTGGTAGCGCCTTGACTTAGTAATCATAAGTCCTAGCTTCGAGTCCCGGTTGGGGTAAAGAATGATTCATGTTTTCACATATGTAATGTCCTTATTTGGTAATTTCATGGCCCGAATGAGATTGGGATTTGAATTAAATGCTAAAATGAAGCCACGAGTGAGGTTGGGGAATCTGTAATATGAACATAGTGGCATTCAGTTAGAATACGTTCATTCCTAAGTATAGCAGATATAAGCTATAAGGTTGGATTCTTTTTAACCTTCTGTGATGTAGTGGTAGCGCCTTGACTTAGTAATCATAAGTCCTAGGTTCGAGTCCCGGTCGGGGTAAAGAATGATTCATGTTTTCACATATGTAATATGCTTATTTGGTAATTTCATGGCCCGAATGAGATTGGGAATTGAATTAAATGCTAAAATGAAGCCATGAGTGAGGTTGGGGAATCTGTAATATGAACATGGTGGCATTCAGTTAGAATGCGTTCATTCCTAAGTATAGCAGTTATAAGCTATAATGTTGGATTCCTTTTAACCTTCTGTGGTGTAGTGGTAGCGCCTTGACTTAGTAATTATAAGTTCTAGGTTCGAGTCCCGGTCGGGGTAAAGAATGATTCATGTTTTCACATATGTAATGTGCTTATTTGGTAATATATATATATATATATATATATATATATATATATATATATATATATATATATATATATATATATATATATATATATATATATATATATATATATATATATATATATATATATATATATATATATATATATATATATATATATATATATATATATATATATATATATATATATTTATATATATATATATATATATATATATATATATATATATATATATATATATATATATATATATATATATATATATATATATATATATATATATAGCCTGTTTCCCCCTTTAATTGGGGGGTAGCCGACATCAAGAAAGGAAAACAATATGGGGATTACTTCGCTCTATGGGCAATGACGAGGGAGCTAGCGACCATTCAGATGGCACTGCTGGAGTGCCACACCCCATCCTCCCGGCACTACCACAACCTGTGTTGCTTCACAACTGCCAACTCCTCCTACTGCCCCTACCACAGGGCTACCTCTGTAACATGCAGCCCCATGGTAACAGTAGATGCCCATCAGAGCTGCATCACAATCGCTCGCCACTCATTCCTATTCCTAGCACGCTTGCTTTCTTCCCTCACATCCATCCTCCTATCATTCAGGGCTCTCCTTACTCCATCCATCCATCCAAACCTAGGCCTCCCTTCAGCATTTCTCCCATCAATTCTCGCATTCATCACCTTTTTCAGCAGCCTTTCATCATCCATCCTTTCCACATGGCCAAACCATATCAGAACATTCATATCTACTCTGGCTGCAATTTCTCTCCTCACACCCGTTCTTGCTCTCACCACTTCATTCCTAACCCAATCCAATCGAGATACACCAGTCATACTCCTCAGGCATTTCATCTCAAACACATTTTGTTTCCGTCTCTCACTTACTTTCATACCCCATAACTCTGATCCATACATCACAGTTGGCACAACCACTTTCTCATACAAAGCTTTCTTAACATTCATTTCCAACCCTCAATTCTTCATCACTACTTTCAATGCACCCAACACTTTACATCCTTCATTCACTCTGTGACACCCATCTGCTTCCACTCCACCATTTGAAGCTATAACCGAGCCTAAATACTTAAACTGATTGACCTCCTCAAGTGTCTCTCCATTCAACACAACATTCAATCCAGCACCATCCTCATTCCTTTTACACCTCATAACCTTACTCTTTCCCACATTCACTCACAGCTTCCTTCTCTCACACACCATTCCAAATTCTGACACTAACTGACACAGCTTTTCCTCTGAATCTGCCACCACCACAGTATCATCTGCAAACAGCAACTGATTCAGCTCCCACTCATTATCATCCCCATCTACCATTCTCAAACCTCGACCACGCACTCGCTCATTCACCTCTCTTACAACTCCATCATTATACAAATTGAACAGCCATGGTGACATCACACATCCCTGTCTCAGTCCCACACTCACTGGAAACCACTCACTCACTTCATTCCCTACCCTAACACAAGCTCTACTGCCCTCATACAAACTCTTCACTGCATGCAATAAGTTACCATTAATTCCATATAATCTCAAAACATTCCACATATCCTCTCTATCGACTCTATCATATGCTTTCTCCAGATCCAAAAATGCAAATACACATCCTTACCCTTTACTAAATATTTCTCACATAACTGCCTAACTATATAAATCTGATCTATACATCCTCTACCTCTCCTAAAACCCCTCTGCACTTCCGTGATCACAAATTCTGTCTTATCCCTAATCCTATTAACCAGTATCCTACCATACACTTTTCCTACCACACTCAACAAACTTATACCCCTAAAATTACTGCATTCATACACATCTCCCTTACCTTTGTATAGGGGCACTATACAGACATTCACCCATTCCACTGGCACCAATGACAACATAAAGCATATATTAAACACTCTCACTAACCATTCCAATGCAGTCACACCCACTTCTTTCAACATCTCCGCTCTCACACCATCCATTTTGGGTGCTTTACCTGCTTTCGCTTCATAAAATGCCCTTTTTCACCTCCTCTCTTGTAATCTCTCTCTCATTTTCATCTCCCATTACTGGCCCTTGACCCCCCCCCCCCTATTGCCACTATAGCTGCCTCTCTATCTTCCTCAACAATCAGCAAGCACTCAAAATATTCTGCCCATCTTTTCCTTTCATCGTTCCCTCTTAACATCTGTCCATTCACATCTTGTACTGTCTCTTCCATCCTCGATCCACCCTTCCTTACTCTCTTCACTTCTTCCCAAAACTTCTTTTTATTCTCCTCATATGACCTACTAAAATCCTGTCCCCACCTAACATTTGCCAACCTCTTCTCTTCCTCTACCTTCCGCTTGGTTTCCACATTTTTCTCCCTATATCTTTCATACTTCTCCCTACTTTTACACTGCAGCCATTCCTCAAAAGCCCTCTTTTTCTCTTCCACCTTCATTTTCACCCCTTCATTCCACCACTCGCTGCCCCTCATCATGCCACCTCCAACAAACCTCTTTCCACATACATCACTTGCATGTCCCACAAAACATTCTTTCATCAACCCCCATTCTTCCCCTAACTCCCAAACTTCTCTTTTTTTCACCCTGTCATATGCCACTCTCAACCTGTCCTGATATTCCTGTCTCTTCTCTGGCTTTTTCAGTTCTTCCGCCTTCACTATTTCCCTTCTACATCTCCCCACACTATTTCCACACTCTTTTGCTACTACCACTTTTGCTTCAACCAATAAATGATCAGACATCCCAGCAGCCCCACCCCTGAATGCATGTACATCTTTCACTCTACCAACCATGCTCTTTGCTACCAATACATAATCCATCAATGCTCTTTCTTTCACTCTTCCATTTGCCACTCTCATCCATGTATACATATTTATTAACTTCTTCTTAAATAAACTATTACCTATCACCAACTCTTGCTCCACACACATATCTAACAGTCTTTCGCCACTCTCATTCCCACCTGGTACCCCATACTTTCCTACAACACCTTCTATCTCTCCATCACCAATTCTGGCATTCAAGTCACCCAACACAACTACATAGTTCTTTCTACTCAGACCATCCACACATCTAGTTAACTCAATCCAGAATTCATCCCGCTCTTCCTCACTTCTCTCACATCCTGGCACATACGCATTAACAAAAGCCCAACATTCCCTTCCTATCCTAGCCCTCACCTACATCAACCTAGATGACACTTTTTCCATTACACTACCTGATTTACCATCAATTCACTCAGCAATAATGCCAAATATATATATATATATATATATATATATATATATATATATATATATATATATATATATATATATATATATATATATATATGAATCATTTTTAACCCCGACCGGGACTCGAACCTAGGACTTATGATTACTAAGTCAAGGCGCTACCACTACACCACAAAAGGTTAAAAGGAATCCAACCTTATAGCTTATATCTGCTATACTTAGGAATGAACGCATTCTATCTGAATGCCACTATGTTCATATTACAGATTCCCCAACCTCACTCGTGGCTTCATTTTAGCATTTAATTCAATTCCCAATCTCATTCGGGCCATGAAATAACCAAATAAGCACATTACATATGTGAAAACATGAATGATTTTTTACCCAGACCGGGACTCGAACCTAGGACTTATGATTACTAAGTCAAGGCGGTACCACTACACCACAGAAGGTTAAAAGGAATCCAACCTTATAGCTTATATCTGCTATACTTAGGAATGAACGCATTCTATCTGAATGCCACTATGTTCATATTACAGATTCCCCAACCTCACTCGTGGCTTCATTTTAGCATTTAATTCAATTCCCAATCTCATTCGGGCCATGAAATAACCAAATAAGCACATTACATATGTGAAAACATATAGCAAATATAAGCTATAAGGTTGGATTCCTTTTAACCTTCTGTGGTGTAGTGGTAGCGCCTTGACTTAGTAATCATAAATCCTAGGTTCGTGTCCCGGTCGGGGTAAAAAATGTTTCATGTTTTCACATATGTAATGTGCTTATTTGGTTATTTCATGGCCCAAATGAGATTGTGAATTGAATTAAATGCTAAAATGAAGCCATGAGTGAGGTTGGGGGAATCTGTAATATGAACACAGTGGCATTCAGATGGAATGCGTTCATTCCTAAGTATAGCAGATATAAGCTATAAGGTTGGATTCCTTTTAACCTTCTGTGGTGTAGTGGTAGCGCCTTGACTTAGTAATCATAAGTCCTAGGTTCGAGTCCCGGTTGGGGTAAGCTATGATTCATATATATATATATATATATATATATATATATATATATATATATATATATATATATATATATATATATATATATATATATATATATATATATATATATATATATATATATATATATCCAATTAAGCACATTACATATGTGAAAACATGAATCATTTTTTACCCCGACCGTTACTCGAACCTAGGACTTATAATTACTAAGTCAAGGCACTACCAACTACACACCACAGAAGGTTAAAAGGAATCCAACCTTATAGCTTATAGCTTGTATCTTCTATACTTAGGAATGAATGCATTCTATCTGAATGCCACTATGTTCATATTACAGATTCCCCAACCTAACTCGTGGCTTCATTTTCGCATTTAATTCAATTCCCAATCTCATTCGGGCTATACAATAACCAATTAAGCACATTACATATGTGAAAACAGGAATCATTTTTTACCCCGACCGGGACTCGAACCTAGGACTTATAATTACTAAGTCAAGGCGCTACCAACTACACACCACAGAAGGTTAACAGGAATCCAACCTTATAGCTTATATCTGCTATATTTAGGAATGAACGCATTCTATCTGAATGCCACTATGTTCATATTACAGATTCCCCAACCTAACTCGTGGCTTCATTTTCGCATTTAATTCAATTCCCAATCTCATAATGGCAATCAGATAGAATGCGTCCATTCCTAAGTATAGCAGATATAAGCTATAAGGTTGGATTCCTTTTAGCCTTCTGGGGTGTGTAGTTGGTAGTGCCTTGACTTAGTAATTATAAGTCCCAGGTTCGAGTCCCGGTCGGGGTAAAAAATGATTCATGTTTTCACATATGTAATGTGCTTAATTGGCTATTGCATAGCTGAATGAGATTGGGAATTGAATTAAATGCGAAACTGAAGCCACGAGTTAGGTTGGGGAATCCGTAATATGAACATAGTGGCATTCAGATAGAATGCATTCATTCCTAAGTATAGCAGATATAAGCTATAAGGTTGGATTCCTTTTAACCTTCTGTGGTGTGTAGGTAGTAGCGCCTTGACTTAGTAATTATAAGTCCTAGGTTCGAGTCCCGGTCGGTGTAAAAAATGATTCATGTTTTCACATATGTAATGAGCTTAATTGGTTATTGTATAGCCCGAATGAGATTGGGAATTGAATTAAATGCGAAAATGAAGCCACGAGTTCGGTTGGGGAATCTTTAATATGAACATAGTGGCATTCAGATAGATTGCGTTCATTCCTAAGGAAAGCAGATATAAGCTATAAGGTTGGATTCCTTTTAACCTTCTGTGGTGTGTAGTTGGTAGCGCCTTGACTTAGTAATTATAAGTACTTGGTTCGAGTCCCGGTCGGGGTAAAAAATGATTCATATATATATATATATATATATATATATATATATATATATATATATATATATATATATATATATATATATATATATATATATATATATATATATAAATATATATATATATATATATATATATATATATATATATATATATATATATATATATGAATCATTTTTTACCCCGACCGGGACTCGAACCAAGTACTTATAATTACTAAGTCAAGGCATTATAAGTAATTATAAGTACTTGGTTCGAGTCCCGGTCGGGGTAAAAAATTATTCATATATATATATATATATATATATATATATATATATATATATATATATATATATATATATATATATATATATATATATATATATATATATATATATATATATATATATATATATATATATATCTATATATATATATATATATATATATATATATATATATATATATATATATATATATATATATATATATATATATATATATATATATATATATATAGCCCTTGCTTGATAAGGGAGTCCGTGACGTAAAACCGGAACAGAACATATATATATTTATATATATATATATATATATATATATATATATATATATATATATATATATATATATATATATTATATATATATATATATATATATATATATATATATATATATATATATATATATATATATATATATATATATATATATATATAAGCATGAATCATTTTTATCCCAACCAGGACTTGAACCTAGGACTCATAGTTACTAAGCCAAGGCTCTACCTGCTACACCACAGAAGTTTAAAAGGAAACAGGCCTTATAGCTAATATCTGGTGTACTTAAGAATGAATGCATTCTATCTAAATGCCACTATTTTCATATTACAGTTTTCCCAACCTCACTCGTGGTTTCGTTTTTGCATTTAATTCAACTCCCATGCTCATTCGCGACCAACAATAGCAAATAAGCACATTACATATGTGAAAACATAGCGCCTTGGTTTAGTAACTATAAGTCCTGGGTTTAAGTCCCGGTCAGAGTAAAAATAAAAAAAAAGTATCACTAAGTACAAAATGGAACCGATCAGGAGACGGGAAGATACGAGCTTTTGGGCTCTTTCCCGTAAACACAATTAAGTAATCACAATTAGGTAATCACAATTAGATAATTATACCTCAACCACTCCTCACATCTCCATGGGGATAAAAGGTTGCTCCATCTCCCTCCTTCCACCCTGCTTGGGTCACCCACAAGGTAGGCAAAAAGGATATTCTACAATGTGGACCGACAGCTGCAGCTGGTTTACCCCTACCGCTTCATCACATGGCAACTCCCCTCACACCAATTCACCACAGTTCACTGAGCTAACAGGTGTGAGAAATCGATTTGGGCAGCATCATATATGAACAATATTCCTCCACTCATTCCAATCTATTGCACGCACTCTTCCCTGTTCCACTGGTATTCCACTTGCATTCGGTGCTCTTTTCATGCCATTCATCCATCTCATTCTAGGTCTCCCTCTTGACCTAACTTCATTCACTTCTACACTCCACACTCTCTTCACTATTCACTAATAGTTCAACACTCATCGTTTCCATGTGTCCAAACCATCTCAGCACTTTCTGATCCGACAGCTTCATTCCTACACGTTCTCTGACTGACATCCTCATTTCTTACTTTATCTTTTATAGATACACCAATCATACCTTTTAAACACCTCATCTCCATTACATTCAACTTGTTGCTTTCATCTTCTTTTGCATTCCAAGACTGCTCCATACAATGCTGTCAAAACAATTACACCTTCATATATCCTTCTCTTTGAATTCATTCCCAAATATCTATTTCTCATAACACTTTTCAACACACCTAGACATTTACTAGTTTCCTTAACTCTGTTATTTACCTCTACATCCACTCGCCCACTCCTTGATACATGTGACCCCATATACACCCAGTTCTTGGAATAACACAAAGATAGGTTCTCAGAAATGACGTGTAATGTAAAAATCGCATTATGTGATTAGTCATTTTCCATAAAAAACAATGATAATGGCCATAGATACTTTTCACAACCATAAATAGACAAGCTATGCCAAAAATATAAGATAAGAAAAGCAGAAAGACCTGTAGCTATTTATACTGACAAGCATATAGTGAAGAGTACAAAAGATATACAGATTTACTGTAGAGAAAGCAAATTAAACCACTCTATTATGCGGTGGGCAACAGGTATACACTGGGACATGCGTGGTGGCGGTGAACACATAACTTAAGCAGTAGGAGAAGAGGAGGAGGATGCGGGAGACGAACCTCTATCTGCAAGCGAAAACAGATAAAATAAAATTAAAATATAACCAAAGCAAGACTAAAAAACTAAAACCAAAATTTCATTTTGCAATGCCTGAATGTA
Source organism: Halocaridina rubra (assembly GCA_037179515.1). Taxonomy (NCBI): domain Eukaryota; kingdom Metazoa; phylum Arthropoda; class Malacostraca; order Decapoda; family Atyidae; genus Halocaridina; species Halocaridina rubra. The sequence goes on along the minus strand of JAXCGZ010005698.1, from coordinate 79,819 downwards.
AAACACATTCTACTCACTTTATGTATGGTGCACAACAGGCATGGGATGAGCGTGGTAGCGATGAGCATGAGAAGTAAGTGGTAGTGGAAGAGGGAGGGGAAGCGTTGGAACGAACCCCATCTGCAAACGTAAACAAAGATAAAATAAAAACAATTAACAAAAGCAAGACTAAAAAACTAAAAATAATTTTCATTATGCACTGCCACAATGACTGTAAAAAAAAAAAAGATAACACACATCCTATTCACTATTATACGGTGAGCAACAGGTATGGGACAAGCGTAGTGGCGGTGAGCACTTGACATAAGCGGTATAAGAAGAGGAGAAGGAACCCTTATCTGCAAACGTAAGAAATAATTAACAAAAGCAAGACTAGAAAACTAAATTTTTTCATTATGCAACGCCTGAATTAATATAGCAAAAAAATATAAAACACATTCTACTCACTCTATATAAGGTGACCAACATGTATGGGATGAGCGTGGTGGCGGTGAGCACTTGACATAAGTGGCATTAGAAGAGGGGGACAAACTTCTATCTGCAAACGTTAGAAACAATTAACAAATGCAAGACTAGAAAACTAAATTTGTTTCATTATGCAACGCCTAAATTACTGTAAAAAATAATATAAAACACATTCTACTCACTCTATATTCGCTGAGTAACAGGCATGGAACTAGCGTGGTGGTGGCGAGCACGTGACTTAAGCGGTAGGAGAAGAGGAGGGGGAAGCGTTAGAACGAACCCCTAGCTGCAAAAGTAAATAAAGATACTGTAGCATAAAAAAATAATAAGAGCAAGACTAGAACAGTAGATTTTTTTCATTATGCAACGCCTGAATTACAGTGATGACGTAAATAAAAAATATTATATACATTCTACTCACTCTACATGCAGTGAGCAACAGATGACGAGCAGGTGATATAAGCGGTAGGAAAAGGAAGGGAAGAGGAGGAAGTGGGAACAACCAGCCCCTAGCTGCAAAAATAAATAAAGCTAGCATAAAAAATATGAAAAGCAAGACTAGAAACCTAATTTTTTTAATTATGCAACGACTGTTTATAATACTGTAGTATGGTATTAAAAATATAAAAAAAAAATTAAACAATTACACAGGTGTACTCACTCTATATACGATGAGGCTTTTTCCTTGACGATATTATATGGCAAGTTTGTTTGCTGTTTGTTCTTAATGCACTTTTACTTCAAGGTTTATTGCCTTTCTCACTCTGTTGGGAGTAGAAGTACTTCCACAGACTTTTCCTGGACGTTTACTGGCCATGATGGATACCTGCAGTATATAAGATTTGCAAAAAAAAAAAAAAACACACAGGAAACACAAACCTTACCACAAAAAGTTATAACAAGCGATATATCCACACAGGACGCTAGATAAAGAGACACTGAAGCACATGGCAGCAAGGTGGAAAAGTCCCTCAGAGGCAGTTTCTTAATTACTAAAATGAATATTTTTTTTTCGATTTTTTTGCACAGGCATTATTAGCACATTTCGTATTTTGTTTTACTATTATTTTTTGGAGGTGTTATTCCAATTTCGTGTATTATAACAAAGCATAAAAAACGAGCTGAGTGTGCTTACAACTCTCACCTTCTTCAAGCAAATCTCTAGTCACTACTACATTCCATCTGCCAACATTAACACTCCTCGTGCATCTCATGACTTTACTTTTACCAATATTCACCCGCAACTTCCTTCTTTCACACACACACTAATAAACACAGTCACCAAATGATTCAATTCATTTTCAGTATCAGCCACCAGTACAGTATCATCCATAAATAGCAACTGACTCAATTTCCACAACCTTACATCCTCACACACTAGTTCCAAGCCTTTATCTGATATTCTTTCATTTACTTCCCTTATCACTTCATCCATATACACATTAAACAACCATGGCTACATTACACAGCCTTCATGTAACCCAAAATGCACCCCAAACGAATCAATCATACCATTCCCAACTCTCACGCATGCTCTACTATTCATGTAAAAACTCTTTACCGCATTCAACAAACTTCCACTTATTCCAAACAGTCTCAACACCATCCAGAACTCCTCTCTATCTACCCTGTCATAGCTTTCTCTATATCCATAAAGGCCCAAAAAGTGTTCCTACCTTTCTCCAAGAACTTATCACACACCTACCTTACCGCAAACAACTGATCCACACATCCTCTTTCTCTCCTGAACCCACACTGTTCTTCTCCAATCAGTCTCTCAGGACCTTTCCTAATTCTCTCGATTAACACTCTTCCATATACTTTTCCAACTACGCTCAACAAACTAATTCTCCTAAAACTACTAGACTCATACTTATCTCCCTTCCCTTTGCAAAGTGAAACTACACATGCACTCCTCCAATCAACTGGGACCCTCCCTTTCCGGAAGCATATATTCAACAACCAAACCATCCATTCTACTAATGCCTCCCCACCTTTTGTGAAGTATTCAGCATGACACCCATCTATCCCTGGTGCTTTACCAGCTTTCGTTGTTCTCAATGCTAACTGTACCTCATATAAATATATACTTATTAATTAAAGCAAAATTTTTCCTTTTCAGTATACTTGACAATATTACAAGTAAATGCACCTTTGATTAATAAATTCAACGAGACTTATTACGAAATTGTTACTAATGGCAAAAAGAGGTGGAAATTGCTTTGAATGTATAAAAATGTACTTAGAAGACGGGGACAGAGGATTAAAGTCAGACACTCAGTGTCTGATTGAAGAAAGGTTGGTAGTGGGCAGGGCCTCCAAAGAGAAATTTTGCAAAGCGGTACAAGACCCTTTTTGGGGTCTCAAGTCAGGCAAAGCTTTTCTCAAAATTGAGGATTTAATGTCCAGTAAATCTACATGTATACTCTCATAAATGCTTTATTTCCATGATCAGATATAACATAATGTGACAAACATGTTCAATTAATGCAGCAACATAAATCAGTATTTACGGTTACATTCACCAATTGCCTTTTAGGCTTTTCATAGTGAAGTGCTTTTTTTTTTTTAATGACTGTGACACTGGGACAGGCAGAAACTGCCCTCATCAATAAAGGCCCGGGCACGAGAATATACCAAGACGGAGGAAAAGAAAATGGTTAAGGACAAGGCAGAGATAGGGTAATGTCACACAAGGAAAAGTCAACCAGAAAAAAGCAGTCACAGTACAGAGGACCCAGAGATATGGAGGACTAGGCTCTGAGATGATGATAGATCTGCTTTTTGAAGGATGAAAGGTCATAAGAATTAGGAGAGACAGAAGGAGGAAGAGAGTTCCAGAGTCTGGAGGTAGATGGGAGAAAGCAGTCGCTGCACTGACCAATCTGCGAGCTACAAACCTCCACACAGTACCTGTGAGATGAGGCCGCTTGGCGAGTGTTACGCGGCCTCGGCAGTGGAGGAAGGATGCAACTCGCCAACTCATCAGAGCAGTGATGGAAATAGTAGCGATAGTAAAGCGAAAGGGACCATACCTTACGGCGAAGAGAGAGAGAATCCAGGTTAGAAGTAAGAGAAGGATCATTAATGAGTCTGACTGCCTTAGATTTAGCCCTATCAAGAAGATTAGTATAGGAAGAAGCACCCCAGATGTGTGAGAAGTATTCTAAGCAGGGACGAATAAGGCCTTTGTAAACTTTAAGTAACTGCAAAGAGAAAAAGTAATGACGAAAATTAAACAAAAACACCAATATTTTGGATGAAGATTTAGAAATTTGGATTATGTGATTCCTCCAAGACAAGTTAGAGGCTATATGGATTCCTAATATGTTGATAGAGTTAAGAGGGTAAATTTCATTAGTTTCGAAGTCAATAGTGTTATCAGGAGGAGAAGAAGATAAAGAGATAGCCAAAAACTGTGTCTTGGAGGCATTGAATTTAACTAAATTTTGAGTGCTCCACTCAGATACTCTCTACAAATTGGAGTTAAGAGTAGAAGAAAGAGTAATATGAGTTTGATTACCAGTAACAGATGAAGGTTGTGAAGAAAAGGCAGAGGAAAAGTGAAGGGTAGAGTCATCAGCAAAGGCATGAAGAAGAGAGGAAGATGGGGATTGTAGAAGATTATTGATGAAGAGAAGGAAGAGAGTAGGTGAAAGAACAGAGCCCTGTGGAACGCCACTGGTAACCGAGAAAGGGCTAGATGTCGCGCCATTAACAACTACAGATATAGAACGGTCAGTAAGAAAACTGGAAATCAGAGAATAGAAAGAAGGGGTAAAGCCATAGGCAGGGAGTTTGGCCAACAGAGCCTTGTGCCAGACTCTGTCAAAAGCCTTAGAGATATCAAGGGCGACGACAAAATATTCCCCATAGTTCCTCAGAGAAGATGACCATACATGAGTAAGATAGGACAGGAGATCACCAGAGGATCTTGCCTTGCAAAAGCCGTACTGGTGATCAGAGATAAGTGAGTTAGATTCAAGGCGTTTCAAGAGGTGAGAATTAAGCAAAGTTTCGAAAGCTTTAGCAAAAGAGGAGGTTAGAGCAATAGGTCGGTAGTTAGAAGGAATAGAGCTGTCACCCTTCTTAGGAACAGGTTGAACTAGAGCATGCTTTCAAGATGAAGGATAGATACTGGTTGACAGATACTATCTTTCAAAGAAAATACGTTCCTTAAAAATATAAACAAACAAAAAATTTAACATTTAACTAGAGTACTAATCAAAATGTGCTTTTCTGGCTTTTTCGTTTGCAAAATTTCTAATAACACCATCAAAATCAGTTTGTCTGGCAATGCCATATTCAGTACCCAGTTGTGCAAGATGAACAAGTCTGGTTTGAGACATTGTAGACCTCAATTATTATTTTATAAGCTTGAGCTTACTAAAAGATCTTTCAGCTGATGCTACTGTAGCTAGAATTGTCAACAATATCCTCACATTAATACAAACATTTGGAAATATTTCACACAACTAAAAGTCTGTTAACAAATATAATAATTCTAGATGTTTCAGTTCTGGCTTTCAAAAATTATCTTTATGTACTGCTGGCATATGTTGCTTTTCTTCTACAAAATCTTCATCATTAAGATATGTAGGGTATTGATGTAAGACATTATGGAATATTTCCTTAAAAAATCAAAATTTTCAGCCAACCTCTTAACAGCATTAAAACGTACTGTTAATCCTGATTTGGAAACCCTGATCACTACGCTAATTTACGCATTTATCCATCTACCCCAGGCTGTAGGGAGTACTCTTGGTGTTATAACATGTCTATTCAACTAGGCCTACAATAATTAATAATAAACATTAATAAAAAATAGTAAGTGTGGTGTGATAAGTATGGTGATGTTTATGTATGTGAATATAAGTGAAAGTCGGACTGGGGGTAGTAGTAAGTGCTTGTTTTCGAAGGAGGACGGATGTTGCATGGTTGCTGTGGTGCCCTTCTTAGCTCTTGTACCCCGGAACAAAGTACTGGCTGGACCCCCACACCCATAGGCCCTGGTAGTGGGGCTCCACAAAGATCAGTTTTAAGACCATTTTTGTTCCTCGTATATATAATTGACCTACCGAAGTCTGTAGATGCATTTCCATATATGCTTGCAGATTATGAAAGATTGTGAAGAAAGTAGAGAACTTCAGGAACCCATAAATTGTCTGCATGAGTGGTTAGAAAAGTGACTAATGAAATTCAATGCTTCAAAACGGAAAGCCATTAGATTGAGCACAAGTACAAGAAGGCCCAATTTGGGTACTCACTGGAAATTGCAAAACTTCGGGAGATGGAGAATGAGAGAGTTCAAGGCATAAACGTATTGGCAGATTAGTCTCCGGAAATGCAAATAAGTGGTATATTAAAAGCTGCATATGCTTTCCTGGTAAAGGTAAGGGTGGCCTTCAGACACATGAACAAGGAATGTTCAGGAATATTTATGTAACTCATGTAAGGCCAAAGCTTGCATATGCAGCATGCTTTTGGTATCCGTACTTGAAAAAGCATATTGGAAACTGGAAAAAATCAAAGACATGCTAAGAAGTTGGTGACTGAGATACACAATCTTAATTATAAAGAATGGCTGAGGGAGTTAGAAATGCCATCATTTGCAGCTAGAAGGAAGAGAGGGATATGGTGACGGTTTTCATATTCCTTCATGATTTTCTGAGCGTGCGCATAAAGAGATATTTAATATGGGTGGCTTTAGAACTATAGGTCATGGCTTGAAGCATCATTAGAAAATTTCGCTGCGGGATGTAAGGAAGTACTTTATTGGTGTAAGAATAGTTGATGATTGAAATCTGCTAAGCAAAAAAGTAGTTGATGCTAACTGTAAGGACGAATATGATAAGTATCATAGAGTACAAAAATGGAACAGACCAGGAGATATGAAGTTTCAAGCATAGGGCTCTTCCCCATATGCACAAAAAGGTAATCACAGCTAAGTAACCGCATGCATGCATATATACATACATACGTACATACATACATATATATATGCACACACAATCACACACCGCGCGTTCAGTGACACACGGAATTGCTCCTCTTAAAATTTAAACTGTTTCGAGTGACTAAAGTGCTTAGTGGAAAACTTTACCATAATTTCCAAAAATCTGAAATCCTGCAGAGTATTGTGAGTACAAAAACTAATATTTGTTGTAAGACGAGACTGTTCATATTAAAGGAAAAAAATTGAGAACTTTTTCGTGAGGAAGAGAGAGAAGCTGCCGTCCAGATTCTGCCTTGAGGGAAATCTAGAAGAGTTGCCAGACGTGGAGCCTCACACCACATTACCTAATTTTTTGTGTAAACTGGGGAAAGCTCTTAAGCCGTTTTACCTGATCCTGTGGTTCTATATATTGTTAAAAACAGTATCCTTCCCATTTATATTAACTAGTTAGTTAGTTTGATACACGAAAAAATTGAATAATAAAAGAAAAAAAAATTACCAAATACCCACCTGTCAACAGTACTGAGTTAAGTTGCCAAGTAGTACAGCAGTCCTATTTTCTTCATTTTTTTTTTTGCTTTTCTTTTAGCTTTCTCGTTTGCTATTTTGTTATTTTGTATATATATTGAGTTAAATGTAAAGTCTAAATCCCGTGATAACATATCTTGGTTAGCAAGTCAGTTTATCAGTTAGGAAGAATATATAACAGAAACAGGTGGGTGCCACCTCGAACACAAATTCGAATTTTCCTTCAGGTTTGACTTTTGTTTTTCTTTTTCTTTTTATACTTAAATTACCATGGTCAAGTTTTTAAGTTAAGATGTGTGTTACCAGAAGGGAGACAAACTGAGTCACTAAATAGCACTTATATGGAGATATAAAAATTCTGTGTGAAGGTAAATTAGAAGTTTTTCTCTTTTCTTTTTTTTTTTTTCCTCTTTCTCGTCTTCTTTCTATATTCTGTGAGAGGGAGAACATAAAAATGAAGCCATCTCTGTCCCAAACCTCTCCCACCCATGGGTCGGGAGAAGGGGTAGTCATCAGAGGACTTAAACAGAGAATCAAGAAGTTAGAGGAAATGGTTACAAGCCTTGATGATAAAATTCGGAATATGGATGGAGAAATGAAAGAGAATGAAACACTCAGAGAACAAATAAGATCTTTGGAGGAAGCAAATAAAGCACAAGGGCAGGAGAGAAAGGAACTAGAAAAAAGAATAAAGAAGCTGGAAGGGGAAAAGAGTCAACTAGAATCTAGAATTTCTAATCAAGAAGATAAAAACAAACAGCTAAATGACAACCTAAAGGAATTAGATGTTAGTTCACTGCTATCTTCTGAGAGAGACGAGATTGCTGCTTGGAATGTTCAGATTAAGGAAAACATTGAACAGTTCAGAAAAGAGTTCCAGGAGCTGAATATGGAAAATGATGCCATGAAAACGTCCTTTGCTGATGCACTAAAGGGGAATGTGGCAGTAAAAGAGGCTGTAAAGGTGGTGGCACTGGAAAACATACAAACAGTTGACTATAAAGAGACAGTAATCGAAAAAATGAAAGACGTTGTGATGGAAAGGGCAAACCCACTCATCAGACAGGCACTTGATAAGGAGAAGACAGTGGTAATCTCAGGCATAAGTGAATCCCAGGAGCCAACATGGCAGGGGAGACTTGAAGAAAATAAAGCTAACGTTGTAGGCCTGATAAGAAAGCTTGGAGTAGTATGTGGTCCTGAGGATATTGTAAACATACACCAACTAGGTAAATATTCGAGGGAAGGAAAGCCGAGACCAACAAAAGTAACCTTTGAGAGAGGGGAGACATGTAGGGAAATATTGTTGAGAAAAAAAAGTCTAAAAGACCTTCAAGAATGCAAAGAAGTGTTCATTAGACGATACAGAACACAGGAAGAGATGGGAAAGATCAAAAACTTGTTGCAAGAGGCAAGAAGGTTAAATGATGAAAGAAATGAAGAAGAGAAGAAAAATTTTCGTTACGGAATACTTCCAGACAAAGGGGAGATAAAGAAGATAATGACAGAAGATCAGGGGATGGGGCCTCATTAAGATTGTTATACACAAATGCTGATGGATTAGCTGGTAAGGCAGTAGAATTAAAAGATAGGATTCACAACAGTAAGGCAGATATAGTAGCAATTACAGAGACTAAGTTGAGTGAGGACATAAACAGTGTCACAGTTTTTCCTAAGGGCTTCAGAATACTAAGGGTCGAAAGATCTGAGAGGACTGGTGGAGGGATAGCACTGCTCATAAGTGAGAGGATTCAAGTTGAAGAGATAAACTTGGCTATAGAAAGTGAGTTCAGGGAATTTCTTGTTGCTCGCATAAATACTGGGTCAGAGAGCATTATAATAACTGTTGTATACAACCCACCAAGGAACCAAAATAGGCTTGAAATTTATGAGGAAAGTCATATAGGTACGATTGAAGTCATAAACTCAGTTGTTAACATGGCGCGGGAGAAAAAATGTAGGATTTTGATTATGGGAGACTTTAATCATAAAGAGATAGATTGGATAAATCTTGACCCACACAGTGGTGAGGACTCCTTTGGGGCAAGATTCCTAGATTGCGTACAAGGGAATTTCCTACACCAACATGTAATGGAACCAACAAGAGCCAGGGGTGGGGATGAGCCATCACTACTTGATCTGGTGTTCACAGATAATGTGTTGGATATTGAAAATATTGAGTATGAACCACCAATTGGAAAGAGTGACCACTGTGTGTTGTTGATGGAGTATATCATTGAAGACATTCTTCCTGAGAGTAGAGGCACTGAGGACATGAGGAAGAACTATCAGAAAGGAGATTACATCAAAATGAATGAGCTTTTTGCAGTTATTGACTGGAGAACCTTATTTTACAACAAATCTGTACAAGAAATGTATGACATCTTTTGTGAGAAATATGGGAAGATAGTAGATTGCTGCATACCTGTCACCAAAGTAGGTGTAATTCATGCCAGAGAGAAATGGTTCGATAATGGGTGTAAAAGAGCTAAGGAGTGGAGAGACAAATGCTGGAAAAGGTATAGGAGGAGAAAAAACATAAATGCCTGGCAAACCTACAAAAGAGCAAGAAACGACTACCTAAGTAAAAGGAGAGAGGCAGAGAAAGATTATGAGAGGGACATCACCAGGAAGGCTAAAGAAAATCCCAAGCTTTTCCACAGCTTTATCAGAGGAAAACTGAAGGTAAAAGAACAGGTTTTAAGGCTAAAGAGAGCGGATGGAAGCATCACTGAGACGGACGAAGAGATCTGCAAAGAATTGAACAAGGAGTTTCAGTCAGTATTTACAGTAGAATATACCCCACCCCCTCAGATTGCAGTGATAGAAGCTCAAGGGCCGGTATTAGAGAACATCAACCTTACAGCCACAGAGGTATGCAAAGCGCTGATGGATTTAGATGTTCATAAAGCTACAGGTCCTGATGACATATCCCCTCATGTGCTTAAAAAATGCGCAAACACAATATCAGTGGCACTAAGTATCATATTTAAGGAGTCATTGGAGTCGGGGGAGATTCCAAGATGCTGGAAACAAGCAAATGTGATACCTATCTTCAAAAAGGGAAGGAGGGATACGGCTCTGAACTATAGACCAGTTTCCTTGACCAGCATAGTTTGCAAACTTATGGAGAAACTACTAAGGAAACATATCTCTCTTCACTTGGAATCCTTCAACTTTTTGTCAGTGAGGCAACATGGCTTCAGAGAAGGAAGATCAACAGTAACAAACTTATTAGAATTTTATGATGAGGTAAGCCAAATCTTACAGGAAAGAGAGGGCTGGGCAGATTGCATATTCCTAGACTTCCAGAAAGCGTTTGACACTGTTCCACATGGGAGACTTATTAGGAAGCTGCAATCAATGGCTAGAATAGGTGGAAATGTCTTGGAATGGATAAAAACTTACTTAGAAGGAAGGGAACAGAGGGTTAGAGTAAGACACTCAGTGTCTGAATGGAGAAGAGTTAGTAGTGGAGTTCCACAGGGTTCAGTTTTAGGGCCACTTTTGTTCCTTGTATATGTAAATGACCTACCAGAGTCTGTAAATTCATTCATGAATATGTTTGCAGATGATGCAAAGATTGTGAAGAAAGTAAAAAACGAGAACAATGGTAGAGAACTTCAGGAGGATCTAAATAATCTGCATGAGTAGTCAGAAAAGTGGCTAATGAAATTCAATACTTCAAAATGTAAGGTAATGAGAATGGGTACAAGTGCAAGAAGGCCCAAGCTTGACTACTCGGTGGCTGGAGTACAACTTCAGGAGACAGAAAATGAGAGAGATCTAGGAGTAAACATATTGGCAGATTTGTCTCCAGAAATACATATAAATGGCGTAGTAAGGGCAGCATATGCATTCTTATCAAATGTAAGGGTAGCCTTCAGGCACATGGACAAGGAAATGTTCAGAAATATTTATGTAACCTATGTGAGGCCAAAACTCGAATATGCAGCCCCCTTTTGGAATCCGCACTTGAAAAAGCACATAGCTAAGCTTGAAAAAGTTCAAAGACATGCCACGAAACTGGTGCCAGAAATACGCAATCTCGGTTATGATGAGAGGCTGAGGAAATTAGACTTGCCATCACTCGAAGCTAGAAGAGTAAGGGGGGATATGGTGACAGTCTTTAAATTCCTTCATGGTTATGATAGAGTGGATAGGGATCGATATTTCGATATGGCTGGCTCTAGAACTAGAGGTCATAGTTTGAAGCTTCGGAAGAAAACTTGTTTGCAGGATGTAAGGAAATACTTTTTCAGTGTAAGAGTAGTTGATAATTGGAATTCGCTAAGCGAGGAGGTAGTTAATGCTACCTCAATCCATAGTTTTAAGGACAGGTATGATAAGTATCACTAAGTCTAAAAATGGAACCGATCAGGAGACGGGAAGATACGAGCTTTGGGCTCTTTCCCGTAAACACAATTAGGTAATCACAATTAGGTAATCACACACTTTTGTTTTTGTTAGCATTTTCTTTTCTTTTTATCCTCAAATTACCATAGTCAAATTTTTAGGTTAAGATGTGTGTTACCAGAAAAGAGATAAATTGAGTCACTAAATAGCACTTATATGGAGATAAAAAAATTCTGTGTGAAGCTTAACTAAAAGTTTTTCTCTCTTTTTTTTTCTCTTTCTCTTCTTTCTATACTCTGTGAAAGGGAAAACATAAAAATGAGGCCATCTCTGTCCCAAACCTCTCCCACCCATGGGTCGGGAGGAGGGGTAGCTATTAGGAGACTAAAACAGAAAATCAAGGAATTAGAGGCAATGGTTATAAGCCTTGATGATAAAATTCGGGATATGGATAGAGAAAGGAAAGAAAATTAAACACTCAGAGAGGAAATAAGACCTTTGTAGGAAGCAAATAAAGCAAAAGGGCAGGAGAGAAAGGAACTAGAAAAACGAATAAAGAAGCTGGCAGGGGAAAAGAGTGAACTAGAAAAAAAAATTTCTAAACAAGAAGATAAAAACAAACAGCTGAATGACAACCTAAATGAATTAGATGTTAGTTAACTGCTCTCTTCTGAGAGAGACGAGATTGCAGCTTGGAATGTCCAGATTAAGGAAAACATTGAAAAGTTTCAAAAAGGGTTCCAGGAGCTGAATATGGGACATGATGCCATGAAAACTTCCTTTGTTGATGCACTAAAGGGGAATGTGGCAGTAAAAGAGGCTGTAAAGGTGGTGGCACTGGAAAACATACAAACAGTTGCTATAAAAAGACAGTAATCGAAAAAATAAAAGACGTTGTGATGGACAGGGCAAATCCAATGATTAAACAGGCACTTGATAAAGAGAAGACAGTGGTAATCTCAGGCAAATGCGAATCCCAGGAGCCAACATGGCAGGGGAGACTTGAAGAAAATAAAGCTAGAGTTGTAGACCTGATAAGAAAGCTTGGAGTAGTTTGTGGTCATGAGGATATTGTAAACATTCACCAACTAGGCAAATATTCGAGGGAAGGAAAGCTGAGACCAACAAAAGTAACCTTTGAGAGAGGGGAAACATGTAGGGATATATTGTTGAGAAAAAAAAGTCTGAAAGACCTTCAGGAATTCAAAGAAGTGTTCATTAGACGATACAGAACACAGGAAGAGATGGGAAATATCAAAAACTTGTTGCAAGAGGCAAGAAGGTTAAATGAGAAAAGAAATGAAGAAGAGAAGAAAAATTTTCATTTCAGAGTTCTTCCAGACAAAGGGGAGATGAAGAAGATAATGACAGAAGATCAGGGGATTGGGCCTCATTAAGATTGTTATACACAAATGCTGATGGATTAGCTGGTAAGGCAGTAGAATTAAAAGATAGGATTCACAACAGTAAGGCAGATATAGTAGCAATTACAGAGACTAAGTTGAGTGAGGACATAAACAGTATCACAGTTTTTCCTAAGGGCTTCAGAATATTAAGGGTTGAAAGATCTGAGAAGACTGGTGGAGGGATAGCACTGCTCATAAGTGAAAGGATTCAAGTTGAAGAAATAAACTTGGTTATAGAAAGTGAGTTCAAGGAATTTCTTGTTGCTCGCATAAATACTGGATTAGAGAGCATTATAATAACTCTTTTATATAACCATCAAGGAAACAGAATAGGCTAGAAATTCATGAGGAAAGTCATATGGGTACTATTGAAGTCATAAACTCAGTTGTTAACATGGCACGGGAGAGAAAATGTAGGATTTTAATTATGGGATATTTTAATCATAAAGAGATAGAGTGGATAAATCTTGACCCACACAGTAGTGAGGACTCATTCGGAGCAAGATTCCTACATTGTGTACAAGGGAATTAACTACACCAACATGTAATGGAACCAATGAGGGCCAGGGGAGGGGATGAGCCATCACTACTTGATCTAGTATTCACAGATAATGTGTTGGATATCGAACAAATTGAGTATGAACCACCAATTGGAAAGAGTGACCACTGTGTGTTGTTGATGGAATATATCATTGAAGATATTCTGAATGAGAGTAGAGGCATTGAGGACATGAGGAGGAACTATCCGAAAAGAGATTACATCAAAATGAATGAGCTTTTTGCAGTTATTGACTGGAGAACCTTATTTTACAACACATCTGTACAAGAAATGTATGACATCTTTTGTGAGAAATATAGCAAGATAGTAGACTGCTGCATACCTGTCACCAAAGTAGGTGTAATTCATGCCAGAGAGAAATGGTTCGATAATGAGTGTAAAAGAGCTAAGGAGTGGAGAAACAAATGCTGGAAAAGGTATAGGGGGAGAAAAAACATAAATGCCTGGCAAGCCAACAAAAGAGCAAGAAATGACTACCTAAGTAAATGAAGACAAGCAGAGAGAGACTATGAGGGGGACATCACCAGGAAGGCTAAAGAAAATCCCAAGCTTTTCCACAGCTTTATCAGAGGAAAACTGAAGGTAAAAGAACAGGTTTTAAGGCTTAAGAGAGAGGATGGAAGCATCACTGAGACGGATGAAGAGATCTGCAAAGAATTGAACAAGGAGTTTCAGTCAGTATTCACAGTAGAAAATACCCCTCAGATTGCAGAGATAGAAGCTCAAGGGTAGGTAATAGAGAACATCAACCTTACAGCCACAGAGGTATGCAAAGCGCTGATGGATTTAGATGTTCATAAGCTACAGGTCCTGATGACATATCCCCTCATGTACTTAAAAAATGCGCAAATTCAATATCAGTGGCAATAAGTATCATATTTAAAAAGTCACTGGAGTCAGGGGAGATTCCAAGATGCTGGAAACAAGCAAACGTGATACCTATCTTCAAAAATGGAAGGAGGGATACGGCTCTGAACTATAGACCAGTTTCCCTGACCAGCATAATATGCAAAGTTATGGAGAAACTAATAAGGAAACATATCTCTCTTCACTTGGAATTCTTCAACTTTTTGTCAGTGAGGCAACATGGCTTCAGAGAAGGTAGATCAACAGTAACAAACTTATTAGAATTTTATGATGAGGTAAGCCGAATCTTACAGGAATGAGAGGGCTGGGCAGATTGCATATTCCTAGACTTACAGAAAACGTTTGACACTGTTCCACATGGGAGACTTATTAGGAAGCTGCAAGCAATGGCTAGAATGAGTGGAAATGTCTTGAAATGGATAAAAACTTACTTAGAAGGAAGGGAACAGAGGGTTAGAGTAAGACACTCAGTCTCTGAATGGAGAAGAGTTAGTAGTGGAGTTCCACATGGTTCAGTTTTAGGGCCACTTTTGTTCCTTGTATATGTAAATGACCTACCTTAGTCTGTAAATTCATTTAAAAATATGTTTGCAGATGATGCAAAGATTGTGAAGAAAGTAGGAAACGAGAACAATGGTAGAGAACTTCAGGAAGATCTAAATAGTCTGCACGTGTGGTCAGAAAAGTGGCTAATGAAATTCAATGCTTCAAAATGTAAGGTAATGAGAATGGGTACAAGCGCAAGAAGGCCCAAGCTTGACTAGTTGGAGGCTGGAGTACACCTTCAAGAGACAGAAAATGAGAGAGATCTATGAGTAAACATACTAGCAGATTTGTCTCCAGAAATTCATATAAATGGCATAGTAAGGACAGCATATGCATTCTTATCAAATGTAAGGGTAGCCTTAAGGCACATGAACAAGGAAATGCTCAGAAACATTTATGTAACCTATGTGAGGCCAAATCTCGAATATGCAGCCCCCTTTTGGAATCCGCACTTGAAAAAGCACATAGCTAAGCTTGAAAAAGTTCAAAGACATGCCACGAAACTGGTGCCAAAAAATGTAATCTCAGTTATGATGAGAGGCTGAGGGAATTAGACTTACCATCACTCGAAGCTAGAAGATTGAGGGGGGGATATGGTGACAGTCTTTAAATTCCTTCATGGTTGTGATAGAGTGGATAGGGATCGATATTTTGATATAGTTGGCTCTAGAACTAGAGGTCATAGTTTTAAGTTTCTTAAGAAAACTTCTTTGCAGGAGGTAAGGAAATACTTTTTAAGTGTAAGACTAGTTGATAATTTTAATTCGCTAAGCGAGGAGGTAGTTAATGCTATCTCAATCAATAGTTTTAAGGACGGGTATGATAAGTATCACTAAGTCTAAAATGGAACCGATCAGGAGACGGGAAGGTACGAGCTTTGGGCTCTTTCCCGTAAAAACAATTAGGTAATGAATAAGGTAATCACAAACCTCACAACTCCAATTTACAGAGGGTATCTGAGTGGGTTACCCAAAATTTAGAGTTAATTCCTTCAAAACACTATCTGGCTATCTCTTTATCCTCTCCTCCTGATAGCCTTATTGACTTCGAAAGTATCGAAATATACCCTCTTAATTCTGTTAACATATGAATCCACATAGGCTCTAACATGTCATAGAGTCGTCACATAATCCAAATTTCTGTATCTAAATCTAAAATATTGAGAATTCTGTTTCGTTTTCGCCATTACCTTTCCTCTTTTCAGTTACTTAAGCTTTATCTTAGTCTCATCCGTCCCTGCTTAGAAAACTTTTCGAACATATGGAATCTCATAGGTTGGCGAGCTCCTTCCCTCCCCAACGAAGACGCCTTGTATCACTTACAATGCACCCTCGTCTCACAGGTACTGTGTGGAGATTTGTAGTTCGGGGATTGGTCGAGGCAGGAACTGCTTCAACCCTTTCATCTCCACACTCTGGAACTTTCTTCCTCCTTTCGTCTTACCTAAATCTTATGACCTCTCTTCCTTCAAAAGCGCATCTATTGTCATCCCAGGCCCTAATCCTGCCATATCTCTATGTCCTCATTGCTTCGACCACACTTTTAGCCTGTCTGTTCCTATTGTTTACAATTTTCTAATTTCTGCCTTGTCCATAAGCTTCCACCTTTGCTTTGCCTTAATGCATTCTTAGTGCTCAGGCCAGATGAGTGCAATTTTCTAATCTAGCCTGTCCAGTTGTCGCACTCATAAAAAAAATCTCATATATATATATATATATATATATATATATATATATATATATATATATATATATATATATATATATATATATATATATATATATATATATATATATATATATATATATATATATATATATATATATATATATATATATATATATATATATATATATATATATATATATATATATATATATATATATATATATATATATATATATATATATATATATATATATATATATATATATATATATATATATATATATATATATATATATATATATATATATATATATATATATATATATATATATATAGATATAGATATAGATATAGATATAGATATAGATATATATATATATATATATATATATATATATATATATATATATATATATATATATATATATATATATATATATATATATATATATATATATATATATATATATATATATATATATACATATATATATATATATATATATATATATATATATATATATATATATATATATATATATATATATATATATATTACATATGTGAAAACATGAATCATTTTTACCCCAACCAGGACTTGAACCTGGGACTTATAGTTACTAAGCCAAGGCGCTACCAGCTACACCACAGAAGTTTAAAAGGAAACGGACCTTATAGCTAATATCTGCTATACTTAGGAATGAATGCATTCTATCTAAATGCCACTATTTTCATATTACAGCTTCCCCAACCTCACTCGTGGTTTCGATTTTTGCATTTAATTCAACTCCCAAGCTCATTCGGGACCAACAATAACAAATAAGCACATTACATATGTGAAAACATAGCGCCTTGGTTTAGTAACTATAAGTCCTAGGTTTAAGTCCCGGTCGGAGTAAAAATGATTCATGTTTTCACATATGTAATGTGCTTATTTGGCTATAGTTAGTCCTGAATGAGATTGGGAGTTGAATTAAATGCGAAAACGAAACCACGAGTGAGGTTGAGGAAACTGTAATATGACAATGGTAACATTCAGATAGAATGCGTTCATTCCTAAGTATAGTAGATATAAGCTATAAGGTCTGTTTCCTTTTAACCTTCTGTGATGTAGCTGGTAGCGCCTTGGCTTAGTAACTCTAAGTCCTAGGTTCAAGTCCTGGTCAGGATGAAAATAATTTGTTTTTTCACATTTGTAATGTGCTTATTTGGTTATTGTTGGTCCCGAATGAAATTGGGAGTTGAATTAAATGCCAAAACGAAACTACAAGTGAGGTTGGGGAAACTGTGATATGAAAATAGTGGTATTCAGATAGAATGCGTTTATTCCTAAGCATAGCAGATATAAGCTATAAGGTTTGTTTCCTTTTAACCTTCTGAGGCGTTGCTGGTAGCACCTTGGCTTAGTAACCATAAGCCCTTGGTTCAAGTCCTTGCCAGGGTAAAAATGATTTGTATTTTCACATATGCAATGTGCTTATTTGGTTATTGTTGGTCCCAAATGAGAATGGGAGTTGAATTAAATGCAAAAATGAAACCATGAGTGAGGTTGGGAAACTGTAATATGAAAATATTGGCATTCAGATAGAATGTGTTCATTCCTAAGTATAGCAGATATGAGCCATAAGGTCTGTTTCCTTTTAACCTTCTGTGGTGTAGTTGGTAGCACCTTGACTTAGTAACTATAAGTCCTAGGTTCAAGTCCTGGTCAGGGTAGAAATGATTCATATAGATATATCTTTGGGAGTAAGGCTAATGGAGCTGCGGCATCAGATAATTACATTTGACATGCAGTGAGTTATGCTGAGTGTGTGTTCATAGATAACTAGAAGTTGAAACCTATTTCTGGATTGTGCTTCAAAAGATTGATTGCTTAAGTGAACTAGTTAAGTAATCGGATTATATAAGCCCCAGAACAGGTAGATTCATTGTATTCAGGTTTAAACTTTTGTATGATTGCTCATCAATGTATGACTTACCATGGGCCGATACATTTATACAAGATAGATCTTTCCAATGTTTTAGTGGAGTTTAAGTGCTATTACATGAGTGGATTTACTTTTTGCAGTCCCTTTGTCAAGAATCACAATAATAATAAGTGCGCATGCCCAATAAACAACAGAAAAGTCATAAAGTAAACAAAAAGGGGATCAGAAATCACACGCTTCATGAAAAGGATCTGAACCAAACAAAGAATCTAACTAAAACTTATTCTGCAAAACTTCCCCCTTTTTGAACTATTACTATTTTTTTTTTCTTCATACTGTACAATTTCAGCGCTTGCTTATCATCTCTCAGCTTAAGAAAATCAAGCCCGAAACTAAACAAGACTCCTGAGAGAATAATAGAAACTTTTCCAAAACTAATTAAATAAACTAACAACAATATCATTCATACTGAAAGGGAAACTTATTTTTTTTCTTTTTTTAAAGATTCAGCCTCCTGGCGGGCTTGACTGTTTGACCCAATCTCGTCTGTTACTGGGTCAAACTACTTTTTGCTTCTGGCTGTATGCTACTCTCAAAACCATCAGGTTGCTGAGTGGATGGAGCTCTCTTCCTTAATTGTTTAAGGGCTTCATCTTCCTCAATTTGATTTTGAGAACTATTAGCCCCATTCTGATTATCAGTAAAATTAGTCTCCACAATAGGCTTTATGTGCCTTCTTTTCCCTATTACATAAGACCTACTTCCAGTTTGGGAAATTAATTCACAGGGTTCATGATTTTATTTCTTATTAATGGGATTCCTTGTAAGAATTTTGGCTTGTGGTCTGATTATTGATAAGGTTCTAGCTCCATGATGATTATTATAACTCTGAGCACTCGCCAGTTTCTTTTTGGCATCATTTTCTGCGACTCTGTTCAGATTTGGCCTAGTAGGAAGTAGCTTTGACTTTATCTCTGGGACTCTCGTTCTGATCTGGCAACCCATCAACAGTTGGGCTGGAGAGTATCATGTTGTATCCAATGGGGTTGACCTACAGAAATCCCTCGTTTATCGCGGGTGTTATGTTCCGGGACCAGCCGCGATAGGTGAAAATCCGCGAAGTAGCAGCACCATATTTATTACAGGTATTTTACATTTATTTTTACCTTTACTGTATAAACCCTCCCTGCACTGTTAACAACGCACCCTTTACTTTATTAATAACAGCGTGCAAGCATAAATTTATATGAGTGTGACAGGTAAGTTTACCACAAATAACAGCGCGCAAGCACAATGCTATATGAACGTGATAGGTAAGCTTACCGTGAATGACGTGATGATGACGTTTACATGCTACACAGCCGATGACACCTTTATGGCTGCTTTTTGCTAGAGAAAAACATGGTAATGGGGAGTTGCTAACGCTGTTTTTTCTTTTGTGCAAAGATGGTCTTGTAAGGAGTATGGCATTGTTGATAATATTGCAGAAGTGCACCGAACAATCCATATCATCGTCTCACTCCTGCGACAGTTGTTGGAGTTCTTTGGCCATGTTATACATGGCTGCGAACTGTTTGAGTGTAAGGCCAGGTTCTTCGATTTCATCGTGCACTTGCTGTTGTTGTTCTTCCTCTTCTTTGCTCGCCACTGTCGTCGTCGGGTTTGTTCGCAGAGAATGTCTCATACAGCTTCTTTGCCTTTGTTTGTATGATACTGGTGTCTCAACTGATGGTTTTCTTCCTGCAATCAGCAATCCACAGGGCCAAAGCAGATTCCATCCGCACAATTATCTTATTGCGGGGTGCTACGACCCTCTTTGCTGTTTTGTTAAAAGTAAGAGTTTCTGTCTTCCTGATATTCGCCTCATCCTTCTTGATGTAGCGAACAGTAGATTTATTGATGCTGAAATGGCGGCCGACAGCTGAGAAACTTCCTTCCTTCAGCATATCTAACAGTTTTACCTTATCTGCTATGGTCAACATCTTCATTTGCCACTTAGGCTCACTACCAGAAGTCTTAGAAGATGAAGGATGCTTGGGAGGCATTGCAGGGCTTGCAATACAAAAGTTTCACAAAAAACACAAGAATAACGTATTAAGAGGCACAACGCGAAAGGCGCACACGTGAGTAACTGAATGGGTGAGGCAAGACAATGGAAGATGCTGGAAGAATCAAGCTTCAATCAATAAGCAAATCAGACCCCAGGATACAGAACACAATTCTGTGATTCGTCCTCTCCCACCCATTAGCCAATAGCATCCCGTGTACTATCTCACGTAGGTGCGACCCTTTGCGTTTTCCATGACACAAATACGGGTATCATATTCTATTTGGTGCAATACTGTGAGTTACATGTTTAAATTTGTTTTTAGCTATTTTTTACTGTTTTATTATTCTTAGGCTAGGAAATACTTTTTTTTATCAATAAAATAATGAAAATACTGGAAATTTTAATATTTCCACATATCGTGGATTCCCGCGATATACCCAAAAAATCTGCGATATAAAATATATATGCTCGCCATAAAAACCCGTGATGCACTGAATCCCTGGAAGGTGAACCGCGATATAGCAAGGGATTACTGCATATGACATCAAACTAAGGAATATGTAATCTTGCTTCAGTATCCACTTTACAGTCTGAACAGCCCTTTCAGTGCATCCGTTTTGTTTAGGGAAGTGGGGATCAGACATGATGTGTTCAAATCCATAATGGGTTGAAAAGTTTATAAAGAAAGATTGACTGAAATTGGGGTCCCCCATTGGAGATAATGGTTTCAGGAACTCCAAACTTTGCGAACAAATTCTTCACTTTATTAATGATGTGAGGCAAATTAATTCTTGCAGATAAATTATTTCAATCTACCTACTAAAATAGTCTACAACTATCAATAAGTTGTCACCCTCATGGTGACAGAGATCCATACCAACTTTCATCCACGGTCTCTCAGGTAAAACTCTTGGTAGTACAGATTCAACCCTTAACTGGTGGCTATTTCTTTAGCAATAGCCATACCCATCTACCCAATTTCTCAAATCAGCACTAAGTTCAGGCTACCAAACACTTTCCCGTGCTCGTCTCCGAGATTTATTCAGATTTATATGGCCGTCACTGTAAATCCTTGTTGATATTTCTTTTTTCAGTGTTTAAGATAAGATGATTCTATCATCATACAGCAGCAAAGCAGCATCTACCACATTCAAATAAATCCTTGATGCCAAATATTTAGAACAAACTCCATCAAATATATCCACTGCAGTGCCCCACTGTTCAAACTGTAACTGATCACCGCTGACAACTCCGTGTCTCTCAGTTGCTCCTCCTTGATATGTTTCATTTGATTGGGAGATGCAGGTAGTTGCTGCACTCATTCTGCACAATACAATCGATATTTTGATATGGCTGGCTCTAGAACTAGAGGTCATAGTTTGAAGCTTCGTAAGAAAACTTCTTTGCAGGATGTAAGGAAATACTTTTTCAGTGTAAGAGTAGTTGATAATTGGAATTGGCTAAGCGAGGAGGTAGTTAATGCTATCTCAATCCATAGTTTTAAGGACAGGTATGATAAGTATCACTAAGTCTAAAATGGAACCGATCAGGAGACGGGAAGATACGAGCTTTGGGCTCTTTCCCGTAAACACAATTAGGTAATCACAATTAGGTAATCACACACACACACACAGTCTTTAAATTCCTTCATGGTTATGATAGACTGGATAGGGATCTATATTTTGATATGGCTGGCTCTAGAACTAGAGGTCATAGTTTGAAGCTTCGTAAGAAAACTTCTTTGCAGGATGTAAGGAAATACTTTTTCAGTGTAAGAGTAGTTGATAATTGGAATTGGCTAAGCGAGGAGGTAGTTAATGCTATCTCAATCCATAGTTTTAAGGACAGGTATGATAAGTATCACTAAGTATAAAATGGAACCGATCAGGAGACGGGAAGATACGAGCTTTGGGCTCTTTCCCGTAAACACAATTAGGTAATCACAATTAGGTAATCACACGTGTCTCCTGTCAATACTGAATTTAATTAAGCATTCCAGACTGCTATAAGAATTTGCCTTTATTGGTTAATCTCTCTTTCATTTGCCGTTTTTACTTGCAAATGTGACGATTCAAGGAGCTCAAACTTCTCAGCACAGTCGGCGGTTGTGTACGAGGCAGAACACTTGTTGCCTACCTTTCTTCTCTTGAAACAAGAACTCCTGTAGTGCTCGTTTCGTCTTCGGAAAAAGGTGTACTCATTTAACTTACTAAGCTAAAGCATAGAAGGGGATATAATTGAATTTGTATTGCATCAGCATATTTGGCATTTCTGTACAAAATTAATATTTTTTTCATAGAGTATAATAATACCGTCTATGGAGATTTAATATTCAGTTAAAAGAATATATCTTGGTACTCAAACCAAAGGTGATCATGATAAGACGGCTGATGCGCTAGTTGTATCATTTTTGGCTTTAACAGAAAAACAGTGTCGTAAGATAGCATACCATCCTTATGTTCCCTTTGCGTTGTTGAAAGCATTAAAAAGGACATAAAAATTGTCTGATTATTCTTCTCTTGACCACAGTATTTGTTGGAAAAGGGAAGTATGGACAGGGTATGATGACATTCTGCTTTGTTGGGTCATTTTTGAAGTTGTGGTCTCTTGATTGTTTCATTAAAAGATGGAGAAATATTTGAAAAAATTATTATTATTATTATTATTATTATTATTATTATTATTATTATTATTATTATTATTATTATTATTATTATTATTATTATTATTATTATTATTATTATCATTATTATTATTATTATTATTATTATTATTATTATTATTATTATACGATTGTGAAAGTAAAAAAAAATCAGAATGCTCCTCAGGAGGGTTGGAAATTTATTTTATTTGAAATAAAACCCACAATGTATCTTCGTAGAATTTAACTGTTTTGTTTAAAGAAAATAAATGTATAATATTGATAATTGAATTAATTCATCATTCCAGAAAATGCATAAATATTAATATTACTTTAATGCAAGAGTAATATTAGTTTTTTGACAAACATATTCCTCCGGACTGTTATATTGCAAATATTACACTGTCTTCAAATTCTGTTTATTCTTAATATTCATCTCCCTCAATTTCCCCATCTCCATCTGCAGAATCAACACCAACTTCTTCGTAATCTTTTTCAAGAGCAGCCAAGTCCTCTCGTGCTTCAGAGAACTCGCCTTCTTCCATTCCCTCACCAACATACCTGAAATATAAAATGAATGATGTTTACAACTACATATTTTATCAATGCATGCGTCAATGCAATCACTGTTTAATGATGCAGATGTGCATAAACCTTTGCATTTAATTAAACTTTTATTAAAAATTTAAAAAATGGTAAATAATCGGGTTGTCTTTCATCATTCTGAAAAAAAAAATCTCTAGTGAATGTTGACGCTTGTTCTTTGGATTTAAGTGAAAGCTTTATTGTCTTACAACATCCCAGTATAATTAACAGTTAATTCTAGTTGTCTTATTTTAACAGATAATGTTCTACATTCCTTGTTAATCACTTAAAACTCATGATGTCTATTTACTCAATAAAATTCAGTGTCAAGGCATATGCACAAAAATGATGAGGTTGTATTGCTGGTTATCATACATAAAGCATTCTCACTTACCAGTGTACAAAGGCTCTCTTGGCATACATCAGGTCAAATTTGTGGTCAAGACGAGCCCAAGCCTCAGCAATGGCAGTGGTGTTAGAAAGCATGCAGACAGCACGAGACACTTTAGCTAAATCACCACCTGGTACGATGGTTGGTGGCTGATAGTTAATGCCTACCTACAGAATGAAAAAGGCAAGTAAGTAATGTACCTGTAGTTTGTTCTCCTTAAAGTAATATATATATATATATATATATATATATATATATATATATATATATATATATATATATATATATATATATATATATAATGTAGGTCTTAGATTTTATATGTAGCTTACTTTATAGTGTACTTGAATCTAAGGTCAAATTGCATTTGTAAATTTTTCTTCAATTACTTCATCCTTGATAAGATTCTTTTTTTATCCAGTAGAATTCCATATTATTATACTGATTATGGAAGTGTTGTTTCTATCAATCTCCTAGTTACATTGGCTAATGTGAAATTCAAAATATCGTCCTGATAAGTATGTAGCAGTCTTATGAATATCATCCTATGTACTCATAATTTAAATTAAATTCACTGATCGAGGAGTAACTAACAATTCAACAAAACACCAAAATGAAACTTTTGCATGACTAGATAAGCAAATTGAAAATTTATTTTTCAAATAGTAATTTGAATTTATAACAAGATTTTATTTTAAATTTCAAATTATAACAGAGCAGGAGACTGCAAGTCAACTTAAAGTTCAATGGTCATAACGATAGAAATAGGCAAAGGACATTCTCTTTAAAAATAATATCTGCTTTGTATATAAATCTTGTAAATGCAGTATTACCTTGAAGCCTGTTGGGCACCAATCAACGAACTGAATAGTCCGCTTTGTTTTAATTGTAGCAATTGCTGCGTTGACATCCTTTGGAACAACATCACCGCGGTACAGAAGACAACAGGCCATATACTTGCCATGACGTGGATCACATTTTACCATCTTAAAGCACAATAATTAAGAGTTAGACATATATGAAAAGAATTATGTAAATGAAAGAAACCATTTCTATTTACAGACTTTAAACTGCAAAGAATTCATTCATATGCATTAACAGCTGAAGGGGCTTATTGGCTGATTTCATTTGTTGAAATTTCCTCCCAGGGAATAACATGTTCAACGAGGAGACATTTACAAAAATCAAATAATGATTCAATGATGTACATGTACAGTCTGTTATGCAAAAAACAATAATGCATTTTTTGTGAAACCCCGATGCATTCATTTTCATTATAAATGTTAATACAAGTCTTGAAAGTTGAGAGTGACCCACTGAGAAATGCAGTAACATTAGCAAATATTATATATACTAGAACTCTACATGAACCGTATTCACATTCTGGAGGTGCAAGATATATATATATATTTTTTCTATTGTTTGATCGAGCTAAGATAAAATTAATCGTACAGAAAGTACCTGATATGATAACCAGCTCTGTATATGCATACCAAGATCAGCGATTATATAATTATTGAAACAAATGTGAATCATTTAGAATTAGTATACTATTTAATAGTGCCTTTACACCATAATCAAGAGCATCATGGATATCTCAGTAAGTCTGAAACCTTCAGAGCTGTATGTATCTCTAATTAAGACTGTAAACTCATATCAGCGTTAATGTAATGTCCACTACTAATACCTGATTAGCTGGTTCAAAGCAAGCATTAGTGATTTCAGAAACTGATAGTTGTTCATGATAAGCTTTCTCTGCAGAAATTACTGGGGCATATGTCACCAGAGGGAAATGAATACGAGGGTAAGGCACCAAATTAGTTTGGAACTCTGTCAGGTCAACGTTCAAGGCACCATCAAATCTGAAAAGAAGAGGGGAGAAAAAATAGAAACTAATATAGTAACTCAGAGAAGTTCGGGCTTACTAATATTTTCCAATGCTCTCTGTAATGAACAAAAGGAGCTTGAGCAAGTATATTACATAAGGAAACGAATCACATACCGAAGTAGAAGACTGACAACCGATGATGTTTCACCTGAATTTCTTAGTTCATTTTTCATTGGGTAGCTGGAGTATCAGATATACAACAGAGATTATAAAACGCATGACACTGATAACTCTTTTACACAAACCTACCTCAATGAAGCCGTTATTGAGGACACAATCTGTCCTATCAGCCTATTAAGGTTAGTGTAGGAGGGTCTTTCAATATCAAGGTTCCTGCGGCAGATGTCGTAGATGGCTTCATTGTCTACCATGAAGGCACAGTCAGAGTGCTCTAGGGTTGTATGGGTAGTTAGAATGGAATTGTATGGTTCAACAACAGCAGTGGCGACCTGGAATGAATGCATGTGTTATTTATACTCTATGCTATAGCTAAATGTACTATATAATTAGTCACTGTTTTGGTTTGACAGACATTCTTCAATTTCTAAAAAAAAGTTTACCTGTGGCGCTGGGTATATGGAAAATTCAAGCTTGCTCTTCTTTCCATAGTCCACAGAGAGCCTTTCCATGAGAAGAGATGTAAAGCCAGACCCTGTACCACCGCCAAAAGAGTGGAAAATCAGGAAACCCTGGATAAAGAAATAAACATAAAAATAAAGCATGTCTAGTGCTCATGTTGTATCCATGAGGAATATTTTTGCCATTTTGCACTTCATATTATAGGGCTAACTACAGCAAACAGCTCTCTATCTTTTCGTACCCGTATGCTCCTCTAGTTTGCTTAATCTTTATTCTCCACACACTTTGTCTCCGGTATGTATTGTACCTTTCATTTCATTCGCATTAAAACAGTCTCTCACCTGCACCTTCTCTCTTAATAGCGCAAAAATGCTATTAATTCCTTTCATTGGATACATTAATTTACATTTTACATGATCATACAATCTCCTTTTAAGTATTTCGTTCTAATTTATAATCACTTGTGTTGATATATATATATATATATATATATATATATATATATATATATATATATATATATATATATATATATATATATATATATATATATAGAATGACATTCATAGGACATGTCAAATTTACTATTATAGTTTCAGACTGATATGTGTTTCATTTATTAAGATTTAAGTTTAGTGGCAATGGTTGTGTCTCTTGGCTGATTGTAGCTCGAACTCAATCAGAGAAAATATAACTGTAAGGTAATGTTTTGACAGTGAATTCTGTCAATGAGTACTGTACTGTCCTTTATAAGAGAGTCAAAAAAGCTTAAGAGAGTAGTATATTAGAAAGTCATGTTACACGTCAAGGAACATGATAGTGGAAACCTGCTTAGAATTCACTCAAGAAGATTACTTTAGTGCGAAGATGATTTGGCATTTTCTAATAACTTGTAAATCAAGCTTTACTATGCTTTGTTATAACTCTAGACTTAGCTTCTGATGAACTTATTCCATAAATTTTATGGGTTTTTTTTTAATTCAATTTACTGTTTACTTTCCCTTTGCTAAACAAATTTATTGCTAGGTCGATTGCTTAGTTGTGTGATTATTATCTCAAAAAAGTATGATAATGCATTGCATAGTCACATAGTATTTAATGGTACACTGAATATTGCTAGATCTTTTTATCTGTACATCAAAAATAATACTAATTTAAAACCTCATAGAATTGTGTATACTGCATATGATAGAGTTTTATGTAATATTAATGACAAAAACTTTTCTTACATCTTTGAACTTTAAAAAAATGAATATAAGACATTTTCTTGTTTTACCATTCTTTGTGAAGTCAACATTGGAGTAAGTAAGATATTTTGTTTCTTGTAACAGTATGATGGAGACATATTTCAAGCTAGAGTTACAATCCAAAGAAGGTACATAGTGAGCTAACTAACAATACCTGATGAAGCAAAGTTTGCATAGATTATTACCATAAAGAACCCAATGTAGGATGAAAACAATATGATGGGACTATAGATACTAGAATAATCTAGCCATAATTTCAATGGATGATAGGAAAGAAGGCAGAAAAGAGATTAGGTAGTGCAAAGGGTAATCTATCAGGAAACATATTTCATTTTCTAGCTGGTTGCATTTCTCTATTTGTACTTGTTCTTAACCTTGACAGGTCAAGAGCTGAGTATTATCAATTAAAAAGGCAGGAGGTTCCACTGAAAGACATACTGGAGCATAAAACAAGCATTACATTTTCCAACAGGTAAAATCGGTTCCGAAGCCAGAAGCTGCCCTGGAGAGAATCGCAAGGGTCATCCAAGAATATACAGAGGGACTCGATAATACCTTAAGGGCAAAATATAAATGTTTAGAAGCAATATCAGCTGATAAATTTACTTTTCAGAGCCAGGAAACCATCTAATAGTTAAAACACCCCAACTTCTCTGCAGCACCAGATCAGCACCCCTTTTAACCATGTGAATACTATAGGAAAGGAAAGAGGAAATGAAAAGGCCCAATATCATATCACTAGAATCTCAAAGACATATCTTCATATAAGAAACAAGACACAAACACCTATCCACCACTGTCAAATTATCGGGATAATTACTTCCAAAAGGTTAGTTAACAAAAGAAAGTGAACAAAGCTGCAACCAAAGTACAAGGAACTGCCTTCAAGGATTACAGTGCCAGAAACCAAACCAAACAAGAGGATCCCAATGAGAGGAACCCACCAGGGAAAACTATAACCTCATCACATATTATCAGGAAATGTTTACATACAGAGAGAGAAGAGTTGCAATGACTATGCACATAAGATTAATATCTTAAATAAGAGAGAACCCTCATGATTCAACTTACCTATAAAAGTAAGAAAAGGCAGAGTAGATGTAGATCATAACTATACAGCACCTCACCTTAGAAGGGCTGCATGATAATTGGCAGAGGATCGCAGCAATAGACACCAGATAGCATTATCCACCAAATATATTAAAAAAATTGGCTGTTTATTTTTTATATGGAAAGTGGTTAAAAAGTAGTGGGCAAAGTATTAGGCCAAGGTTAAAATTATGAAGGAAGTCAATTAAAGATGGAAGCTAAACATATTGCTATTTGCAATTGCCACGGTATTGTGGCTACTTTAGGGCGATCGCTGAGTTTAGTGAAGGAGACGGGCAAAGTACAAAGAAAAATGGAACTAATAATCAATATGAATATGAGTAATCAATAAGATGCAGTAGAGTGGTAGGCAGTGTAACTTGGAGGTAAAATTAAAAAATCTATTACTCAAAGCTGTAATAGATTTAGGAATGGACATAACAAGCGGTATTCAGAAAATGGAGACAAGTAACATAGTTTAAGATGGGGTTAAGTTAATGGAGTTACTGAGCTGGACATGGAAGGAGATAACCATGTAAAAGCAGATGATGGACTAGTTATTGCAGCAGCATGAAATACTATTACTTACATGCACACTACCCATAATCCCCCTTATAAGGTCGCGGGTAAGCCAAAGCAAAAACTTGACCCTTTGTAGTAGGAGAATGCAAGGGAGAGGAGTCGAAGTCCCCTCACCCCGCCCCATTACGTCAACTTTTTCGGCATGCAGGGGAACATGGAGGAGATATCTTTGCCTACCTCGGAGGAAAGTAATTCCTATTGCATTAAATTATTATTATTATTATTATTATTATTATTATTATTATTATTATTATTATTATTATTATTATTATTATTATTATTATTATTGTTATTGTTGTTGTTATTATTATTATTATTATTATTATTATTATTATTATTATTATTATTATTATTATTATTATTATTATTATTATTATTGTTGTTGTTGTTGTTATTATTTTTTATCATGAGCCAAGCAACAAGCCCAGGAGAAGCAAGTTAGTGTGAAAAAAGAAAAAGAGACAATAGAAATTTTTTTTTTATAAACTTATACAACTCAGTATTGCAATATTTGCATAATTACGCTACAGGTAAAAAACCTTTGCGTCAAAGTCTACTTAATAAAAATTCCTTTCTGCCAAGCATCATCTGAGACTCCACTTACCAACAAAATGGCCAGGCAATTTACTTTATTTCCTAACAGTAGATGAAATACAACTTCTTGAATACTGATTGGCATTAAATCTAACAAAAGAAAATGCCAAACTATTGGTATTGGCAGCATTCCTGGTAATGCATGTAGGACGGAAAAAGCCTGGTAAAGTCTGATGCAAAGGTTGCTAATTATTCAGTAAGCAAAGCGAGCTTATGGCGCGTCTATTCCAAATGTCACTGCTTAAGTCAGGAATAAGAAATTTAACTGCACATAAGTTTTCTCCAGTAATTTAGAATCAAAATCTACATCCGATGACCAAACTGGGGAGCAATACTACTAATAAAAAAGAATCAAAACAATTCATAATAGCTTGTCACGAAATTTCTAAAAGACTTCAAAACACCAATTTTCTGAGCAACTGAGGAAAATCTACAACAAATATATACTTCGGAAGTCTACTTACTCTCAAAAGCTACCCCCAGAATCTTGAACATATTACTTAATGTTAAGGGAACATTATCAATGAAGAGATTAGTATGTGAAGGATCAGGATTTCTGGAATTTCTTATTATTATATTTTGTGTTTTACTAGCATTTAATTTCGTACTCACACCTTGCAATATGCACTAATTTTAGCATGCTACCTATTCAAAAATTCAGCAATGGCTAGCTTCATACTCAAGGATGGGGCAACAGCAATGAAGGTTCCATCATCAACATAAGCAACTAGTTTGAATTCCATACCTATCCACATGTCATGAGTATGGAATACAGAATGAAAACAAGGGACTAAGATCACTACTCTGAGGGACACCTGAGATCACATTACTGAATCTCCAATATAATGTCCATCTACCACCTCCCTGTGTGCCCTGTTACATAAAAATTGCAAAATAATACAGTACCAAGTAAAGATCCACCAACACAAATGTATCTTAATTTGAAAATGAAACCTCATGATTAAGATAATCAGAGGCAGCAATAAAATCAAGTGCAATCATACATGCCTTCCTATCATGCAGTTAATAATCTTCACCTATTCTTCACTTCTAACCTTTCATACTATTCATTTTCTGTACTTTCCCCACTTGGTAACTCTGACCATCTTTTTAATCTCCATCTCTTCCATTTTCACACCCCCTCCATCAATTCCTCCTACTCACAGCCACCAATGGAACTTCAAGCGTACCCAACGTGATAACTAGTGTAACTATATCTCTGACTTCCCATGTAATGTCTACTGATTTTGGACCCGCAAGTATGATTAGGTAGCCCTACAGGGTGCTGAGATCATAAAGTCCGGAATGGAAGAGTTCATCCCCTCCTCTATGAAAACTTTTTCTCTCCCTACCCCTTGGTTTGTCTGTGCCTGTTCCATGACAATTCAGGCCAGTTATATGGCATACTGGTCGTACCAAGCCTTTCATTTTTATTTATCTTGCTCTATTTTTATTACAGCTAAGAATTGTTGCACTGCTCAGATCGAATATCTAAAATTTCCTTTTTGATAAGGTAAGTTGATGACCATAATTCCTCTTCCACTTATAGGTGTTCCTGGTGCTTAGCCAAAAATCTTTCTAAAAAGTTTTTTAACTCAAGAATTCACCCTCTCATTTCCCCTGATGATTATAGCTTGCTCTCCAACTTACAGAACCACTCTCTTTGGTTTTCATTTTTTTACCAACTCTTCAGCAAGCGATTCCTCCATACTTGTTCCTTGTGTTTTACTACTCTCTAACCCTATGCCTTCCCTTAATTTTTCTTCGCACAAACTCCATAAAACTTTTCATTCTCTAAAGATGAACAAGGCATCCGGACCTGATGTATCCTTGCAAGGTTCCTTAAGGAGCTTGCAGATGAACTGGCTCCTGTGCATTGCTATCTTTTGTTTTTATTCTCTCAACAAATATATATCCTTCATCTTGGAAGCATGCTCTAGTTCAGTCTGTTCCTAAGAAGGGTGAGCAATCCATTCCTTCCAACAGCCGACCTATTACCCTAACTTCTGTTATCACTAAGTACTCAAAACATGGCTCAAGTCTCATTTTTTTAAATATCTTGAATCTAATAACTTATTTCCTATCACCATTACAGTCATAGTCTCTGAGGAACTATGTGGAATCCTATGTTGTCAGTCTTGGTATATTTAAGGTTTTTGACAGAGTGTGGCACAAGGCTCTATTGGCAAAATTCCTGCTCATGACTTTACCCCTTCTCTCTAATCTCTGATTTCCAGTTTTATTTCTGACCATTTTAAATCTGTGATTGCTGACGGCGCTCTATTACCTACTTTGTTCCTTCTCGTTATCAATGATCTTCTCAAGTCCTCATCCTCCTTTCTTCTTCACGCCTTTGCTGACAATTCTACCCTACATTATTCCTCTGCACTCTCTTCACAACCTTCATCTGCTACTCGTAATCAGTCTCATATTACTTTTTCTTAAACTCTCAACTCAAATATACAGAGAGTACCTGAGTGGGGTACCCAAAGATTAGTTAAAATAATGCCTCCAAGACAGAGTTTCTGGTTATCTCTTTATCTTCTTTTCCTCCTGATAGCCCTATTGTCTTCGAAACTAATGGAATTTATTCTATTAATTCTATTAATATATTAGGAATCTAGGTAGCCTCTAACTTGTCTTGAATGAGTTACGTAATCTAAATTTCTAAATCTGCATCTATAAACTTGGTGATTCTGTTTTGTTTTCATCATTACTTTTCCTCTTTTCACTTAAACTTTATGAAAATCTTATCCATCCCTGCTTAGAATACTGTTCACACATCTGGGGTGCTTCTTCTTATACTTATCTCCATGATAGGTCGAATGTAAGGCAATCAGACTCATCAATGACCCTTCTCTTACTTCAAATCTAGGTTCTCTTTCTCTTCGCAGTAAGGTAGCCTCCCTCTCTCCTTTCTATTGCTACTACTTCCATCGCTGCTCTGACTAGTTGGAGATTTGCATCCCTCCCTCACTGCTGATGCTTTGTAACATTTGCCAAGAGACCTCGTCTCTCAAGTACTGTGTGGAGATTTGTAGCCCGTGGATTGGCTGGTGCAGAGACTTCTTCTCTCTTCCAATTGCAGACTCTGGAACTCTCTTCCTCCTTCTGTAATTCCTTATTCTTATCACCTATCTTCCTTCTAAAAACGGATTTACTGTCATCTCAATTATTCCTTAGTGCCCGTGCCTGATGAGGGCAATTTTCTTGCCTGTCCCGGTATCACACTCATAAAAAAAGAGATAGAAGTGATATGCAACTTACCTGGTAAACCAGGAGCCTTAGGTCGGCTTTTGGAAATTTGCTATGCCACTGACTTTATATTTTTTCAATATAATATATATATATATATATATATATATATATATATATATATATATATATATATATATATATATATATATATATATTTATATATATATATATATATATATATATATATATATATATATATATATATATATATATATATATATATATATATATATATATATATATATATATATATATATATATATATATATATATATATATATATATATATATATATATATATATATATATATATATATATATATATATATATATATATATATATATATATATATATATATATATATATATATATATATATATATATATATATATATATATATATATATATATATATATATATATATATATATATATATATATATATATATGGCATTTCTAAACAAGATAACGAGTGATTGATTATGATTAGAGAAGTGAATGTATATACACCTTGTTCTTATAATAGTGCAGAGAAAGGTTCTCAGATGTAACGGGTATATCGAAAATCGCGTAAAAAAAAAAAAAAGTAATTTTCCCGAGGAAGCAATGATAATGGGCATAGCTCATTCCACAACCATCCATAGACACACTATACCAAAGATATAAGATAAGTAAAACATATTTTATAAGCATATAACAAAGCAGAAAGACCTGTAGTTATTTATATTAACATACAAATAGTGTACAGTATAAAAGATATAAAGATTTACTGTACAGTAAACAAATTAATGCACTCTATTATGTCGTGGGCAACAGGCATACACTGGGATGTGCATGGTGGCGGTGAGCACGAGGATGCAAACGTTTTACCAACTCCATATCAGCTGATGCACCCTCGCACGCTATTTCCCTGATGATATTATATCAAAAGTTTGTTTGCTGTTTGTTCTTAATGCTTGTTTTCCATTCTCTTCAAAATATCCAATCGCATTAAGCGGTTGAGGAGGAGGAGGATGCGGGAGAATGAACCCCTATCGACAAACGTTTTGCTCTTCCGTATCAGCTGATGCTTATCACTATTCAGGCACAATATCTTACTCGCAAAATATTTATTTATGCACTCTATTTGGGGTTTATCTAATTTTCAAGATTATAGTACATATTACATATTAATAGTCCTTGGTTCTAAACATTATTCTATCTTCTTTACACATTGACCGTGCTGCACAAAATCAAAAAACAAAGTCAGCTGACAGAAATAGAAAACTATACTATTTGCTACAAAGAAAACATATATCGGGGAAACTTAAATGAAATATATATATTTTCTACATGCTATATTGTTTGTTCTTAATGCTTTTTTTCAATTTTATTCATAATATTCGATCGCGTTAAGTGGTAGAAGAGGAGGAGGATGCAGGAGAACGAACCTCTATCTGCAAAGTTTTGTCACACTTCCATATCAGCTGATGCACCCTCGCACGCTATTTCCCTGATGATATTATATTGAAAATTTGTTTGCTGTTTGTTCTTAATGCTTTTTTCAATTTTCTTCATAATATTCGATCACATTAAGTGGTAGAAGAGGAGGAGGATGCAAAAGAACAAACCTCTATCGACAAACTTTTTGTCACAC
>JAXCGZ010005698.1:12500-42500 GCA_037179515.1 Halocaridina rubra | reverse complement strand
TGTGTGTGTGTGTGTGTGTGTGTGTGTGTCCAACCACTGCCCTCCTTTATCGTGTTAAGTTAGTGGAAGCTAACACTCAGCTATGCATCAGGGATTACATCCAGCTGTTGTTCCCTACATTTATATCTTGTCTAGGAGAAAACGGAGCTTCAGCAGTGTGTATATGCTTAACTTTGGATGTAACATTATACTCTTCAGTTCCTTCAACTCAAGATATCAGTTAAAGCTGCATCCTAAAAAAGGCATATTGCAACTAACTTAATAATTATGGCTTTTCTAATTTAGTGACAGTTTTTACTGTTATGAAGTGAAACTTTGTTTTAACTTATTATACTTGTTTGTAGTGATTAATATTGTTATACATAAGCTGTGAAATGCATGTTAATACATGCTTAGTAAGGACACTTTATTTTTGTTAAAAATCCCTCAGTTCCAAATGTAAAATAAGTAAATATACTCATTTCTATAGCATCCTACCAACAACAGAAGGCTCCAAATCAACGAAAACAGCTCTTGGGACATGCTTCCCTGAAGATGTTTCACTAAAGAAGGTGTTGAAAGAATCATCTCCTCCCCCAATGGTTTTATCAGAAGGCATCTGCCCATCAGGCTGAATGCCATGTTCCAAGCAGTACAGCTCCCAACAGGCATTGCCCATTTGTACGCCAGCTTGGCCGATGTGAACACTGATACATTCACGCTGAAAAAGAAATAAGTAACCCAGATTTAGAATTGTAGTGAATTATATTTCATCAGAAAGTTTATTCAAGGCCCACTGTCAGACATCCGGAGTTGCTAAATTATAGCAATCATGAATGGGTCATTCATGCTAAACGTGTGACCAGTTACAACTATAAAAAGTAAATGAGCCCCTGAAGCTTAACAAGAACAGAATGCAGAGGAACAAGCATCATACAGCAAACCCTTCTGATAAGCCAGTCTTATGTATCATTAACACACTGCATGGAAATGCAGTTACTAAACTTGATTTTGCACTGCTAAATTGTTAAAATGGAGAAAGGTTGAGAGACAACGTTTAAAAAATGTAATAATTCAAAAAAAAAGAGATAAGCAATACATATTGCATACAAACCCCTGTAAGGAACAGAAGAAGAATGCAAAGAAAGCATTTTCATAGTAAAAAAAAAAACTAATTAAATTGAATACTGAGAGGCAATTACATACGTATATAGTGCATAAATACCAAGAGCTTAACAGGAACAGAATGGAAAGCAAACAACACAATTGCAAAGCATCCAGAAGTATAATATCTATATATAATATGGCTTGGGCATTGGAGAAGTACATTCTAACTTTGATTATGTACTGCTACTTCAAAAAGGGGAGCGAGAGTATGCAACAATATAGTATAGCGTAAGTAAAAAGAAATGTGCAAACTGAACTGTACTATATAGAAAGAATTTTCCCAGAGTAATATGTGAAATCATGGAACTCTTAAAGTAACTGAAGGATTTTCATTCCTTATTTCAAATATACGTGAGTAATGAGGAATAAGTTTATATCCAAAATGATGCCACATTTTGTTGAAGTCAGAAAAGTGGCCACTAATGTAACAAAAGTGAGCCGCAAGCCTTCATTATGTTTTGCCAGTCTCCATTCCTGCCGTTAACTGTTCTTTGGCAAGGAAAAAAGACATCCTTACATTGTCAGCTAGATTGCATGATTAAAAGAAACATTTGGTCTAAATATGTTTTATTTTAGAGTGAATTATCCCAAAATGTCTACATAATATAAAAAATGTATTCTCACATCAAAGGTACAAATTGCATATAACATTTTTTGCTGTAGTATGATTATACTATTCTTTATCGATTACAAAAATAAGAAGCCTATTGCAGTTAACATATTCCTGTCTTATACAGATTTCAAGGATATACCTGATTTTGTGGTGGTTACTGCATTAATGATTTAGGTGAGTGTCCACTAATTTACATTATTTCTTATTTACCCATTCTTTTTGGATAGCCAAAAACATCATATATTGTGAGAAATAGGATTCATAAGACTCCCTCCACATGAGGGACTGGTGGACAAACAATAATGTGCTTTGCATGCGCAGTAGTGCTGCGTGTGGGGTTGTGAATATCATACTGCATTCTGCTTGTGACAAGAGTTATTATTGATGAAAGTGTTAGACGACTTAAATATGAGTTGGCAAAGTTGATACACTAAAGCAAAAGAGTTTAATTAATAGAAACAGAGAAAAGGTTGGAAAACTCCATGACTTACCAATAATGAGCAAGGATTATTCACTAATGCAGTGTTCTTAACATCAAACAATTGATTCTCTGAGACAAATACTTTAATTTAAGGCTAGCATAATGTAAGGTAAAGAAAAACAACTTACATAGCTATTGATACCAAATGAAAAGAGTACCTCAGAAAGTTATGAAAATATTACGGAGTTGAAAGACAAAGCAGATAACTTTAATAACTATTTTGCTAACGTTGGCAAAAATACATATGAAAAAACTCAAGAAAACATCAACTCAGTGAATATGAGTAATTGCTTAAATGACAATTCTTCCAATGAAAACACAAGAGAGTACTTCAAGATATCTCCTATAGATTGTGCTACCCTAATTCTTACCATAAAGAGCCTAAGAAACTCTGGCTCTTATGGTTCAGATGGTATACCATTTCGGTTCATCAAAGATGCTCTACCCATGATTGCATCCTATATTCTAACTATTATGAACACTTCCATTGTTACTAAAAAGTTTCCTGACTCTTGGAAAATATCACATGTAATACCTCTGCATAAAAAAGGGGACAGAGAAGATGTGACAAACTATCGTCCCATTTCCCTGCTACCCATTTTCTCTAAAATATTAGAAAAAAATTGTTGCATGCCAACTTATGTCATATTTAGAATCAAATAGACTACTAACGATTAGCCAACATGGTTTCAGACCAAAACTCTCGACGGAAACTGCACTGCTTAAAGTT
The DNA here is from genome assembly GCA_037179515.1 of Halocaridina rubra. Lineage (NCBI taxonomy): Eukaryota > Metazoa > Arthropoda > Malacostraca > Decapoda > Atyidae > Halocaridina > Halocaridina rubra. The sequence goes on along the minus strand of JAXCGZ010005698.1, from coordinate 39,530 downwards.
AAGAATAGTATATATAATAATATAGATATGAAAAAAATATCTTTACTAATTTTACTAGACTTATCAAAAGCCTTCGACAGTGTAAACCATGAAATTCTTTTAAGTAAATGTATTAACTTAAATATTGATCCAAGCTGGTATAGCGAGTATCTATCTAATCGTAAACAGTCCATACGTCTTAACAACATTATCTCTGTGCCAAAAAATGTATCATTTGGTGTTCCACAGGGATCAGTACTTGGTCCTATCCTCTTCTCCATTTACGTAAATGATCTATCTTCTTTCATTTCTGACTGTCTAGTCGTACAATATGCAGATGACACTCAACTACTCCTTAGTGGTGATATTAATAACCTCCCAGAGCTAACTATAAGAGCAGAAAACACTCTGTCAAAAATTAAAACCTATTTCCAAGAAATTGGGCTGTTAATGAACGAAAGTAAAACACAGTGCATATTTATTGGTTCAAGGTTCCACATAGCACAAATTCCAGAAAACACAACAATTAATTTTTGCGACAATATTATCACACCTAGCAAAACAGTCAAAAACCTAGGAATTCACTTTGATAACCACATGTTGTTTGATTCCCATATAGATAAAGTATGCAAAAAGGTTACAGGAACATTAATGTACTTATCACGTATAAAAGACAATTTTGAGACTACCACTCGAATAACTGTTGTTGAATCTCTAGCCCTAAGTCACATTAATTACTGCACAACTGTTTGGGGAGCTACCACTAAGACTCAGATAAACAGAATACAGAAGCTTATTAATTTTGCAGCTCGAGTTGCCCTGGGAGGAATAAGAAAATATGACCACATCACACCAGCTCTCAATAAACTTGGGTGGCTGCGGGCAGAAAATAAGGTCGCTTATGCTATTTATGTCTTTGTATTCAAAATTTTGGACCATCATTATCCTAGCTGGCTATTTGATTTAAAAACAGTCAGGGATATAAGGGGAACCAACACAAGACAGGCAGTGAGCTCTTTATTCACAGAACAAACACAGAAGCAGGTTCAAAGATGATCACTATCAAAGGGCCAACACTCTGGAATAATATTCCAGAGCATCTTAAAAATGCATCCTCCTTCACAGCTTTCAAAGGCAAACTATATAGTTTTCTTTTGGACAAATAGTTGCTGCTCTTTAAGAACTAATTATTCTCATTGTAAGGAAACAAATATGGAAATGATGCCGATAATAACGATCCTGTATCTAGTGGCATACTTACTACTTATTATTAACATTATTGTTAACATTTTTATTACAGCATTATTATTTTCTATGAAAGCTACATTTAATTTAACTATATGTCTAACCCTCTTATTTATTAGTTTAATTACATGTCTACTTATAAGTTACTATTAATGTTGAATAACCATTGTACAAAATGGAAATAAATGTTTTGATTTTTTTTTTATTTTGATTTTTGCTCTTGGTTGCAATAATGAATTTTTTTTATTGAATTGAATCTCTGCGTCTTAGTCTAGCGTCGATAATGTTCTACTTTAGAAAGAATAATGCGTGTGTATATATATATATATATATATATATATATATATATATATATATATATATATATATATATATATATATATATATATATATATATATATATATATATATATATATATATATATATATATATATATATATATATATATGTGTGTGTGTGTGTGTGTATATATATATATATATATATATATATATATATATATATATATATATATATATATATATATATATATATATATATATATATATATATATATATATATATATATTTATATATATATATATATATATATATATATATATATATATATATATATATATATATATATATATATATATATATGCATATATATATTTATATATATATATATATATATATATGCACGCATTATTCTTTCATATATATATATATATATATATATATATATATATATATATAGAAAGAATAATGCGTGCATATATATATATATATATATATATATATATATATATATATATATATATATATATATATATATATATATATATATATATATATATATATATATATATATACACACACACACACAGGGGGTCCAAGTAGAACGTCGTTTCGTATATCATCGTTTCGATTTTATGCTGGAGGCTAGTAAATAATTAATAAATTATTAATAAATTAATTTTGCAACCTACCTAGCTGGTGCGGTAAATTCAAACTACGCTCACTGAATAGTTTGTGAGTTCGGCGTATGAATACACAGCCAGCAGCACAACTGAATTCATATTTATCAAGTTATGGGCCTTATTTATTTATTTGTTTATATATTTGGTTATATTGAAGGATTATATTGAACAAAAAAAAAACATAAATGTGAAAACGATTTTATTAGATATACACACTGCTGTATTCGTATCTATCAAGTTAATGGCTTTATTTATTTATTCGTTTATATATTTGGTTATATTGAAGGATTATATTGAACAAAAAAAATAAACACAGCTGTAAATACAATTTTATTAGATATGCACATGAAAACACAGCTAGCAACACCGCTTATTTGTATCTATCAAGTTAATGCCTTTATTTACTCATTTGTTTATATATTTGGTTATATTGAAAGATATAACCAGCACAGCTGTAGTCATGCTTAGCAAGTTAATGGCTTTATTTACTTATTTGTTTATACAGATGGTTATATTGAAGGATTTTATTGAATTTGAAAACAAAACAAAATACATAGATGTATAACGATTTTAATCAAAATACACTCAATTACACAGCTAGCAGCACAGCTGACTTCGCATTTATCAAGATAATGGCTTTATTTATTTATTTTTTTATATTTGGTTACACTGAAGGATTATATTGAGTCTAAAAAAATAACAAACACATAGCCGTAAATATGATTTTATTTGAAATATTTTGTTGAGCGTCATGCAAAAATCTTGCGTCACGCTGAATTTGAAGAAGAAGAACCATAGCTCCTTCTTCTAATGGAATAGGATAAGCACCAGTAGCAGCACAGCTGTATTTCTGTATATTAAGTTAATGGCTTTATTTATTAATTTTTTTGTATTTGGTTATATGGAAGGATTTTATTGAATTAAAAAAAAACAAATTACCAAATACATAGCCAATTTTAAGCAAAAAAGTATGTTGAGCGTCATGTAAGAATACAGGGTTAAGCAGCATTAGAAGAAGACCCACTCCTTAGTTTACTCTCATCAGCCATATTGTGCCTCATTTTCATCTGTTCTCCTTCGTTTTGCTCGTTACTGACATTACTATGTCTCCCAACCGTAGTGGTGATAGTTCTGATGGCAGTACTATGAAGAAAAGAAAAGCCATCCATGGAAATTAAATTTGAAAAGTTAAGCACTCAGAAAAGGAAGTGAAATGGAAGAGTTTGTAGCCAGTAGGGGTTGGTTTAATCATTTTAAGAGTCGTGCTAATTTGCATAAAGTACAAGTGCAAGGTGAAGCTGCTAGATAGTGGCGATGAGAAAGCAGCAAAAAGGGGGGTTTACACTGTCAAACGGTTCGTCGAACGCGGTTCAACAGACAAGTGTTTGAAGTGATGTTCGAACGTGTGAACGGGGTATTTGGTTGTCGAACATGTTCGACAAACGTGTTCAACAACCAAATACCCCGATCACACGTTCGAACATCACTTCAAACACTTGTCTGTCGAACCGCGTTCGACGAACCGTTTGACTGTGTAAACCGCCCTTAGAAGTTTCACAGTGTGTTAGCAGAAGTATTTAGGGAAAAGGTTACACATCCTTTGCAATGCACCTTACAGTGTGCAAGCCGACCACATGAATAAAGGTAAGACATATCGTACTCTACAGTTTTGTATTACTGTAGTGTACTTTCATATTTCTATTTTTAGTATAATGTACATATAGTGTAGTGTTTTACTACATCTTACAATGAGAACTTAGATTATATTTATAGATAATATATTGTATGTTCTTTTGCCTCTCCATATTCACCTGCCCCAGTCTCCTCAGACCTAGGATCGAATCAAAGGTGTGTTCTGACTTAAGGTAAAATCCACTTTAAATAAGCTGTCAGGAACGGAACCCTGGCGCCAAGTGGGGACCCCCTTATACACACACACACACACACACACACACACACACAGTGGCACAAAGTATCAAATTTAAGGAGTCACTGGAGTCGGGGGAGATTCCAAGATGCTGGAAACATGCAAATGTGATACCTATCTTCAAAAAGGGAAGGAGGGATACGGCTTTGAACTATAGACCAGTTTCCTTGACCAGCATAGTTTGCAAAGTTATGGAGAAACTACTAAGGAAACATATCTCTCTTCACTTGGAATCTTTCAACTTTTTGTCAGTGAGGCAACATGGCTTCAGAGAAGGTAGATCAACAGTAACAAACTTATTAGAATTTTATGATGAGGTAAGCCAAATCTTACAGGAAAGAGAGGGCTGGGCAGATTGCATATTCCTAGACTTCCAGAAAGCGTTTGACACTGTTCCACATGGGAGACTTATTAGGAAGCTGCACTCAATGGCTAGAATAGGTGGAAATGTTTTGGAATGGATAAAAACTTACTTAGAAGGAAGGGAACAGAAGGTTAGAGTAAGACACTCAGTGTCTGAATGGAGAAGAGTTAGTAGTGGAGTTCCACAGTGTTCAGTTTTAGAGCCACATTTGCTCCTTGTATATGTAAATGACTTACCAGAGTCTGTAAATTCATTCATGAATATGTTTCCAGATGATGCAAAGATTGTGAAGAAAGTAAAAAACGAGAACAATGGTAGAGAACTTCAGGAGGATCTAAATAATCTGCATGAGTAGTCAGAAAAGTGGCTAATGAAATTCAATACTTCAAAATGTAAGGAAATGAGAATGGGTACAAGTGCTAGAAGGCCCAAGCTTGACTACTCGGTGGCTGGAGAACAACTTCAAGAGACAGAAAATGAGAGAGATCTAGGAGTAAACATACTGGCAGATTTGTCTCCAAAAATACATATAAATGGCATAGTAAGGGCAGCATATGCATTTTTATCAAATGTGAGGGTAGTCTTCAGGCACATGGACAAGGAAATGTTCAGAAATATTTATGCAACCTATGTGAGGCCAAAACTGGAATATGCAGCCCCCTTTTGGAATCCGCACTTGAAAAAGCACATAGCTAAGCTTGAAAAAGTTCAAAGACATGCAACGAAACTGGTGCCAGAAATACGCAATCTCATTTATGATGAGAGGCTGAGGGAATTAGACTTACCATCACTCGAAGCTAGAAGAGTGAGGGGGGATATGGTGACAGTCTTTAAATTCCTTCATGGTTATGATAGAGTGGATAGGGATCGATATTTTGATATGGCTGGCTCTAGAACTAGAGGTCATAGTTTGAAGCTTCGTAAGAAAACTTCTTTGCATGATGTAAGAAAATACTTTTTCAGTGTAAGAGTAGTTGATAATTGGAATTCGCTAAGCGAGGAGGTAGTTAATGCAATCTCAATCCATAGTTTTAAGGACAGGTATGATAAGTATCACTAAGTCTAAAATGGAACCGATCAGGAGACGGGAAGATACGAGCTTTGGGCTCTTTCCCGTAAACACAATTAGGTAATCACAATTAGGTAATCATATATATATATATATATATATATATATATATATATATATATATATATATATATATATATATATATATATATATATATATATATATATATATATATATATATATATATATATATATATATATATATATATATATATATATATATATATATATATATATGTGTGTGATTACCTAATTGTGATTACCTAATTGTGTTTACAGGAAAGAGCCCAAAGCTCGTATCTTCCCATCTCCTGATCGGTTCCATTTTATAGTTGGTGATACTTATCATACCTGTCCTTAAAACTATGGATTGAGATAGCATTAACTACCTCCTCGCTTAGCGAATTCCAATTATCAACTACTCTTACACTGAAAAAGTATTTCCTTACATCCTGCAAAGAAGTTTTCTTACGAAGCTTCAAACTCTGACCTCTAGTTCTAGAGCCAGCCATATCAAAATATCGATCCCTATCCACTCTATCATAACCATGAAGGAATTTAAAGACTGTCACAGTATCCCCCTCACTCTTCTAGCTTCGAGTGATGGTAAGTCTAATTCCCTCAGCCTCTCATCATAAATGAGATTGCGTATTTCTGGCACCAGTTTCGTGGCATGTCTTTGAACTTTTTCAAGCTTAGCTATGTGCTTTTTCAAGTGCGGATTCCAAAAGGGGGCTGCATATTCCAGTTTTGGCCTCACATAGGTTACATAAATATTTCTGAACATTTCCTTGTCCATGTGCCTGAAGGCTACCCTTACATTTGATAAGAATGCATATGCTGCCCTTACTATGCCATTTATATGTATTTCTGGAGACAAATCTGCCAGTATGTTTACTCCTAGATCTCTCTCATTTTCTGTCTCTTGAAGTTGGACTCCAGCCACCGAGTAGTCAAGCTTGGGCCTTCTTGCACTTGTACCCATTCTCATTACCTTACATTTTGAAGTATTGAATTTCATTAGCCACTTTTCTGACCACTCATGCAGATTATTTAGATCCTCCTGAAGTTCTCTACCATTATTCTCGTTTTTTACTTTCTTCACAATCTTTGCATCATCTGCAAACATATTCATGAATGAATTTACAGACTCTGGTAGGTCATTTACATATACAAGGAACAAAAGTGGCCCTAAAACTGAACCCTGTGGAACTCCACTACTAACTCTTCTCCATTCAGACACTGAGTGTCTTACTCTAACCCTCTGTTCCCTTCCTTCTAAGTAAGTTTTTATCCATTCCAAAACATTTCCACCTATTCTAGCCATTGATTGCAGCTTCCTAATAAGCCTCCCATGTGGAACAGTGTCAAACGCTTTCTGGAAGTCTAGGAATATGCAATCTGCCCAACCCTCTCTTGGCTTACCTCATCATAAAATTCTAATAAGTTTGTTACTGTTGATCTACCTTCTCTGAAGCCATGTTGCCTCACTGACAAAAAGTTCAAAGATTCCAAGTGAAGAGAGATATGTTTCCTTAGTAGTTTCTCCATAACTTTGCAAACTATGCTGGTCAAGGAAACTGGTCTATAGTTCAGAGCCGTATCCCTCCTTCCCTTTTTGAAGATAGGTATCACATTTGCTTGTTTCCAGCATCTTGGAATCTCCCCCGACTCCAGTGACTCCTTAAATATGATACTTAGTGCCACTGATATTGTGTTTGCGCATTTTTTAAGCACATGAGGGGATATGTCATCAGGACCTGTAGCTTTATGAACATCTAAATCCATCAGCGCTTTGCATACCTCTGTGGCTGTAAGGTTGATGTTCTCTAATACCGGCCCTTGAGCTTCTATCACTGCAATCTGAGGGGGTGGGGTATTTTCTACTGTAAATACTGACTGAAACTCCTTGTTCAATTCTTTGCAGATCTCTTCATCCATCTCAGTGATGCTTCCATCCGCTCTCTTTAGCCTTAAAACCTGTTCTTTTACCTTCAGTTTTCCTCTGATAAAGCTGTGGAAAAGCTTGGGATTTTCTTTAGCCTTCCTGGTGATGTCCCTCTCATAGTCTCTCTCTGCCTCTCTCCTTTTACTTAGGTAGTCATTTCTTGCTCTTTTGTAGGTTTGCCAGGCATTTTTGTTTTTTCTCCTCCTATACCTTTTCCAGCATTTGTCTCTCCACTCCTTAGCTCTTTTACACCCATTATCAAACCATTTCTCTCTGGCATGAATTACACCTACTTTGCTGACAGGTATGCAGCAATCTACTATCTTCCCATGTTTCTCACAAAAGATGTCATACATTTCTTGTACAGATTTGTTGTAAAATAAGGTTCTCCAATTAATAACTGCAAAAAGCTCATTCATTTTGATGTAATCTCCTTTCGGATAGTTTCTCCTCATGTCCTCAGTGCCTCTACTCTCAGGAAGAATATCTTCAATGATATACTCCATCAACAACACACAGTGGTCACTCTTTCCAATTGGTGGTTCATACTCAATTTTTTCAATATCCAACACATTATCTGTGAACACTAGATCAAGTAGTGATGGCTCATCCCCACCCCTGGCCCTTGTTGATTCCATTACATGTTGGTGTAGGAAACTCCCTTGTATGCAATCTAGGAATCTTGCCCCGAATGAGTCCTCACCACTGTGTGGGTCAAGATTTATCCAATCTATCTCTTTATGATTAAAGTCTCCCATAATCAAAATCCTACATTTTTTTTCCCGCACCATGTTAACAACTGAGTTTATGACTTCAATAGTACCTATATGACTTTTCTCATAAACTTCAAGCCTATTTTGGTTCCTTGGTGGGTTGTATACAACAGTTATTATAATGCTCTCTGATCCAGTATTTATGCGAGCAACAAGAAATTCCTTGAACTCACTTTCTATAGCCAAGTTTATTTCTTCGACTTGAATCCTTTCACTTATGAGCAGTGCTATCCCTCCACCAGTCGTCTCAGATCTTTCAACCCTTAGTATTCTGAAGCCCTTAGGAAAAACTGTGACACTGTTTATGTCCTCACTTAACTTAGTCTCAGTAATTGCTACTATATCTGCCTTACTGTTGTGAATCCTATCTTTTAATTCTACTGCCTTACCAGCTAATCCATCAGCATTTGTGTATAACAATCTTAATGAGGCCCCATCCCCTGATCTTCTGTCATTATCTTCTTTATCTCCCCTTTGTCTGGAAGAACTCTGTAATGAAAATTTTTCTTCTCTTCTTCATTTCTTTCATCATTTAACCTTCTTGCCTCTTGCAACAAGTTTTTGATCTTTCCCATCTCTTCCTGTGTTTTGTATCGTCTAATGAACACTTCTTTGAATTCTTGAAGGTCTTTTAGACTTTTTTTTCTCAACAATATTTCCCTACATGTTTCCCCTCTCTCAAAGGTTACTTTTGTTGGTCTCGGCTTTCCTTCCCTCGAATATTTACCTAGTTGGTGTATGTTTACAATATCCTCAGGACCACATACTACTCCAAGCTTTCTTATCAGGTCTACAACCCTAGCTTTATTTTCTTCAAGTCACCCCTGCCATGTTGGCTCCTGGGATTCGCTTATGCCTGAGATTACCACTGTCTTCTCCTTATCAAGTGCCTGTCTGATGAGTGGGTTTGCCCTTTCCATCACAACGTCTTTCATTTTTTCGATTACTGTCTCTTTATAGTCAACTGTTTGTATGTTTTCCAGTGCCACCACCTTTACAGCCTCTTTTACTGCCACATTCCCCTTTAGTGCATCAGCAAAGGAAGTTTTCATGGTGTGTGTGTGTGTGTGTAAGGGGATCCCCACTTGGCATCAGGGTTCCGTTCCTGACAGCTTACTTAAAGTGGATTTAAGTATATATATATATATATATATATATATATATATATATATATATATATATATATATATATATATATATATATATATATATATATATATATATATATATATATATATATATAATCAAATATGTGAAAACGAATTATATATTACCCCAAATGGAATTCAAAACTAGGACATAATTACTGTGACAAGGAACTACAACCAACACCACAGAAGGTCTAAAATAAAAGCCAAACTTACAGCTTAACTGCTATACTAGGAATGAATGCATTTTTTCTGAATGCCTTTTGATTCATATTACAGCTTCTCCCAACCTCACTCCTGGTTTCGTTTCCGCATTTAATTCAAATCTCAATCTAAATAGCCATCAACAATAATCAATAATGCACATTACATATGCGAAAACATGATTTGTATTTTACCCCGACCAGGACTAGAACCGGTCAGTGTAAAATATAATTCATGTTTTCACATATGATAATGTGCTTATTTGAATATTGTTGATGCCTAATTCGATTGGAATTTGAAATAATACAAAAACGAAGCCAAAGTGAAGTTGGGAGAAACTGTAATATGAATAAAAAGGCATTCAGAAAAAATGTCTTCATTCCTAGTATAGCAGTTAAGCTGTAAGTTTGGCTTCTATTTTAGACCTTCTGTGGTGTAGTTGGTAGTGCCTTGGCACAATAATTATGCACCCTAGGTTCAAAATCCAGTCGACGTAAAATTTATTATATATATATATATATATATATATATATATATATATATATATATATATATATATATATATATATATATATATATATATATATATATATATATATATATATATATATATATATATATATATATATATATATATATATATATATATATATATATATATATATATATATATATATATATATATATATATATATATATATATATATATATATATATATATATATATATATATATATATATATATATATATATATATATATATATATATATATATATATATATATATATATATATATATATATATATATATATATATATATATATATATATATATATATATATATATATATAATATTAATAAGCTGTAAGCAATGACAAGAATTGGTGGAAATGTCTTGAAATGGATAAAAACACACATAAAAGGAAGGAATCAGAGGGTTAGAGTAAAACACTCAGTGTCTGAATGGAGAAGAGTTAGTAGTGGAGTTCCACAGGGTTCTAATTTAGGGCCACTTTTGTTCCTTGTATATGTAAATGACTTACCAGGGTCTATAAATTCATTCATGAATATGTTTACAGATGATGCAAAGATTGTGAAGAAAGTAAGAAACCAGAACAATGGTAGAGAACTTCAGGAAGATCTAAATAGTCTGCATGAGTGGTCAGAAAAGTGGCTGATGAAATTCAATACTTCAAAATGTAATGTAATAAGAATGGGTACAATTGCAAGAAGCCCAAGCTTGACTACTCGGTGGCAAGAGTAAAACGTCAAGAGACAGAGAATGAAAGAGATATAGGAGCTGACATACTGGGAGACTTGTCTCCAAAATTGCATTTAAATGGCATAGTTAGAATAGCATATGCTTTCTTAACAAATGTAAGGGTAGCCTTCAGGCACATGAACAAGGAAATGTTCACAGTTAGTTAAGCTGAAAAAATTTCAAAGACATGCAACGAAACTGGTCTCATAAATACGCAATCTCAGTTATGATGAGAGGCTGAGGAACTTAGACTTATAATCGCTCAAAGCTAGAAGATTGAGGGGGGATATGGTGACAGTCTTTAAATTTCTTTATGGTTATGACAGTAGATAGGGATCGATATTTTCATATGACTGGCACTAGATCTAGAGGTCATAGTTTGAAGGTTCGCAAGAAATCTTTGCAGGATGTAAGGAAGTACTTTTTTAGTGTAAGAGTAGTTGATAATTGGAATTCGCTAAGCGAGGAAGTAGTAAATGCTAACTCAATCCATAGTTTTAAGGACAGGTATGATAAGTATCACTAAGTAAAACTGGAACCAATCAGGAGACGGGAAGATACGAGCTTTGTGCTCTTTCCCGTAAGCACAATTAGGTAATCACAATTAGGTAATCACACACCCATACGGCGGGCATTAGAACACACAAAATCAGTATCTCAAGAATTTTTTCTCGTGTTTTTGAGTGACCAGAACTAAAGTATAAAACTGAAACAAAATTTCCCTGAATAAAAGATTCTGCAGAGTATTGTGAATAAAAAAAATGTATTTGCAGTTAGCGACTCTGTCCAAAATATTAAGGGAAAAAAGTGAGAATACTTTTGAAAGGGGAAAAAGAAGAAGCTGTCTGTCCTGTCCTGCCTTGAAGGAAGTTTAGAGGTTGCCAAAAGCAAAGCCATCACATCACATTACCTAATTTTATTTGTAAATTGGGGAGAGCTCTTACAGCCATTTACCTGATCGTGTTGTTCCATATATTGTGAAAATTAATATCCATTCCATGTAGATTAACTTGACAGTTACTTTGTTATACGAAATAACTGAATAATTAAATAAATACTAAAAATGCACTTGTCAACAGTACTGAGTTAAGTTGCCAAGTAGCACAGCTGTCTTATTTTTTCTTTTTGCTTTGTTCTCTTTTATTATTATATTTTTATATAGATTGAGATAGCTTTAAATTCTTACCTTGTGATAACATACCTTGGTTAACAAGTGATTAATATTTTTTTTCTTCAGAAATGACCAATTTATCAGTTAAGAAGAATATATAAAGGAAACAGGTGAGTGTCTACTCTGATACAAATTCGAACTTTCCTTCAAGTGGTCTTTTGTTTGCATTTTTTCCCTTCTCAAAGCACGAAAGTCAAATTTCAACTTAGATGTATGTTACCAGAAAAAGAGATGAAATGAGTAACTAAACAGTACTCATATGAAGATATAGAAATTCTGTGTGAAGCTTAAATAAAAACTTTTCTCTCTCTTTTTTCTTCTCTATATTCTGTGAAAGGGAAAACATCAAAATGAGACCATCTCTGTCCCACACACCCCAGTCCAATAGCCGGGGGAGGGTTGGTAGAGGATCTCCGTGGGGATGTAAACAGGAGGAGGAGTGGCTGTTAGGAGACTGAAACAAAATGTCAAGGAATTAGAGATTCTGGCTATAAACCATGATGATAAAATTCGGAATATGGATAGAGAAATGAAAGAGAATAAAACACTCAGAGAGGAAATAAGATTTTTTGAGGAAGAAATAAAGAACAAGGGTAAGAGAAAAAGAACTAGAAAAAACAAAAAAAGAAGCTGGAAGGGGTAAAGAGTGAAGTAAAAACCAGAATTTCTAAACAAGAAGATAACAACAAACAGCTGAATGACAACCTGAATGAATTAAATGTTAGTTCACTGCTCTCTTCTGAGACAGATGAGATTGCAGCTTGGAATGTCCAGATTAAGGAAAACATCAAACATTTTAGAAAAGAGTTTCAAGAGCTGAATAAGGAATATGATGCCATAAAAACTTCCTTTGCTGATGCACTACAGGGGAATGTGGCAGTAAAAGAGGCTGGATAGAGAAATGAAAGAGAATGAAACACTCAGAGAGGAAATAAGAGTTTTGGAGGAAGAAATAAAGAACAAGGGTAAGAGAGAAAAGAACTAGAAAAAGAAAAAAAGAAGCTGGAAGGGGTAAAGAGTGAAGTATAAACCAGAATTTCTAAACAAGAAGATAACAACAAACAGCTGAATGACAACCTGAATGAATTAAATGTTAGTTCACTGCTCTCTTCTGAGAGAGATGAGATTGCAGCTTGGAATGTCCAGATTAAGGAAAACATCAAACATTTTAGAAAAGAGTTTCAAGAGCTGAATAAGGAATATGATGCCATGAAAACTTCCTTTGCTGATGCACTACAGGGGAATGTGGCAGTAAAAGAGGCTGTAAAGGTGCTGGCGCTGGAGAACATACAAACAGTTAACTATAAAGGACAGTAATAGAAAATATGAAAGACATTATGATAGAAAGGGCTAATCCACTGATTAAACAGGCACTTGATAAAGAGAAGACAGTGGTAATCTCAGGCATAAGCAAATCCATGGAGCCAACATGACAGGGGAGACTTGAAGAAAATGAAGCTAGGATTTTAAACCTGATAAGGAAGCTTGGAGTAGTATGTGGTCCTGAGGATATTGCAAACATTCACCAACTAGGTAAATATTCTAAGGAGTGAAACAAAGACGAACAAAGGTAACCTTTGAGAGAGGGGAGACATGTAGAGAAATACTGATGAAGAAAAAAGCCTAAAGGACCCTCAAGAATTCAAAAAAGCATTCATTAGATGATACAGAACACAGGAAGAGATGGAAAGGATCAAAAACTTGTTGCAAGATGCTAGAAGGTCAAATGAGGAAAGAAATGAAGAAGAGAAAAAAAATTTCATTTCAGAGTTCTTCCAAACAAAGGAAAGATAAAGATGATAATGATACACGATCAGGGGATCGGGCCTCATTAAGATTGTTATACACAAATGCTGATGGATTAGCTGGTAAGGCAGTAGAATTAAAAGATAGGATTCACAACAGTAAGGCAGATATAGAAGCAGTTACAGAAACTAAGTTGAATGAAGACATACACAGTGTCACAGTTTTTCCAAAGGGCTTCAGAATAATAAGGGTTGAAAGAACTGAGAAGACTGGTGAAGGGATAGCACTGCTCATAAGTGAAAGGATTCAGGTTGAAGAAATAAACTTTGCTCTAGAAAGTGAGTTCAAGGAGTTCTTGTTGCTCGCATAAATACTGGGTCAGAGAGCATTATAGTAACTGATGTATATATCCCAACAAGGAACCAGAATAGGCTAGAAGTTTAAGAGGAAAGTCATATTGGTACTAATGAAGTCATAAACTCAGTTGTTAACATTGCACGGGAGAGAAAATGTAGGATTTTGATTATGGGAGACTTTAATTATAAAGAGATGTATTGAATAAATCCTGACCCACTCACTGATGAGGACTTACTCAGGGCAAGATTCCTAGATTACATACAGGGGAATTTCCTACATCAACATGTACTGGAACCAATGAGGGCCAGGGGTGGGAATGAGCCATCACTACTATATCTAGTATTTACAGATAACTTGTTGGATATTGAAAAAATTGAGTATGAATCACCAATTGGAAAGAGTGACCACTGTGTGTTGTTGATGGAGTATATCATCGAAGATGTTCTGACTGAGAGTAGAGGCAATGAGCACACAAGGAGGAACTATCCAAAATGAGATGACATCAAAATGAATGAGCTTTTTGCAGTTATTGACTGGAGGATCTTATTTGACATCATATCTGTACAAGAAATGCATGACATCTTTTGTGAGAAATACGGGAAGCTAGTAGATTGCTGCATACCTAGCACCAAAAAAGATGTAATTCATGCCAGAGAGAAATGGTTCAATAATGAGTGTAAAAGAGGTAAAGAGTGGAGAAACAAATGCTGGGAATGGTAAAAGAGAAAAAACATAAATGCCTGGAAGACTTATAAAAGAGCAAGAAATGAATACCTACGTAAAAGAAGAGAGGCAGAGAGAGACTATGAATGAGACATCACCAGGAAGGCTAAAGGAAATCCCAAACATTTCCACAGCTTTATAAGAGGAAATCTGAAGGTAAAAGAACAGGTTTTAAAGTTTAAGAGAACAGACGGAAGCATCACTGTGACAGATGAAGAGATCTGCAAAGAATTAAACAAAGAGTTTGAATCAGTATTTACAGTAGAAAATACCCCACTCCCTCTGATTGCAGAGATAGAAACTCATGGGCCGGAATTAGACAACATCACCCTTCCAACCACAGAGGTATACAAAGTGCTGATGGCGTTAGATGTCCATAAAGCTACAGGTCTTGATGATATATCCCCATATGTACTTACAAAATGCACAATTTCAATATCAGCAGTACTAAGTACCATATTTAAAAAATTGCTGAGGTCAAGGGAGATTCCAAGATGCTGGAAACAAGGGAACATAATACCTATTTTCAAAAAGGGAAGGAGGGATACGGCTCTTAACTATAGGCCTGTTTCCTTGACCAGCATAGTTTTCAGAATTATGGAGAAACTACTAAGGAAACAAATCTCTCTTCACTTGGAATCCTTCAACTTTTTGTCAGAGAGACAACAAGGCTTCAGAGAAGGTAGATCAACAGTAACAAAGTTATTAGAAATTTATGATGAGGTAAGCCGAATCTTACAGGAAAGAGAGGGTTGGGAAGATTGCCATTTCCTAGACTTCCAGACAGCATTTGATAATGTTCCACATGGGTGACTTATTAAGAAGCTGCAAGCAATGGCTAGAATAGGTGGAAATGCCTTGAAATGGGTAAAAACTAACTTAGAAGGAAGGGAACAGAGGGTCAGAGTAAGACACTCAGTGTCTGAATGGAGAAGAGTTAGTAGTGGAGTTCCACAGGGTTCAGTTTTAGGGCCATTTTGTTCCTTGTATATGTAAATGACCTACCAGAGTCTGCAAATTCATTCATGAATATGTTTGCAGATGATGAAAAGATTGTGAAATAAGTAAGAAATGAAATCAATGGTAAAGAACTTCAGGTAGATACAAATAGTCTGCATGAGTGGTCAGAAAAGTGGCTAATGAAATTCGGTACTTCAAATTGTAAGGATATGAGAATGGGTACAATTGCAAGAAGGCCTAAACTTGACTACTCGGTGGCAAGAGTACAACTTCAAGAGACAGAGAATGGGAGAGATCTAGGAGTAAACATACTGACCGATTTGTCTAAAGAAATACATATACATGGCAGAGTAAGGGCAGCATATGCTTTCTTAGCAATTGTAAGGGTAGCCTTCAGGCACATGGACAAGGAAATGTTCAATATATTCATGAAGCCTATGTGAGGCCAAAGCTTGAATATGCAGCCTCCTTTTGGAGTATGTACTTGAAAAATCATGTAGTTAACCTGGAAAAAGTTCAAAGACATGCCACGAAACTGGTGCCAGAAATACGCAATATCATTTATGATGAGATGTTGAGGGAATTAGACTTACCACCACTCGAAGCTAGAAGAGTGAGGGGGGATATGGTGACAGTTTTTAAATTCTTTCATAGTTATGACAGAGTGGATAGGGATTGATATTTTTATATGTCTGGCACTAGACCTCGGGGTTATAGTTGAAAGCTTCATAAGAAAACCTCTTTTCAAGATGTAACGAAGTACTTTTTTAGTGTATGAGAAGTTGATAATTGGTATTCCCTAAGCGAGGAGGTAGTTTATGCTAACTCAATACATAGTTTTAAGGACAAGTATGATAAGTATCACTAAGTACAAAATGGAACCGATCAGAAGACAGGAAGGCACGAGCTTTGGGCTCTTTTCCGTAAGCACAATTGTGGTGAGGACTCATTCGGGGCAAGATTCCTAGATTGCGTACAAGGGAACTTCCTACACCAACATGTAATGGAACCAAAAAGGGCCAGGGGTGGGGATGAGCCATCACTACTTGATCTAGTGTTCACAGATAATGTGTTGGATATTGAAAAAATTGAGTATGAACCACCAATTGGAAAGAGTGACCACTGTGTGTTGTTGATGGAGTATATCATTGAAGATATTCTGAATGAGAGTAGAGGCACTGAGGACATGAGGAGGAACTATCCGAAAGGAGATTACATCAAAATGAATGAGCTTTTTGCAGTTATTGACAGGAGAACCTTATTTTACAACAAATCTGTACAAGAAATGTATGACATCTTTTGTGAGAAACATGGGAAGATAGTAGATTGCTGCATACCTGTCACCAAAGTAGGTGTAATTCATGCCAGAGAGAAATGGTTCGATAATGGGTGTAAAAGAGCTAAGGAGTGGAGAGACAAATGCTGGAAAAGGTATAGGAGGAGAAAAAACATAAATGCCTGGCAAACCTACAAAAGAGAAAGAAATAACTACCTAAGTAAAAGGAGAGAGGCAGAGGGAGACTATGAGAGGGACATCACCAGGAAGGCTAAAGAAAATCCCAAGCTTTTCCACAGCTTTATCAGAGGAAAACTGCAGGTAAAAGAACAGGTTTTAAGGATAAAGAGAGCAGATGGAAGCATCACTGAGACGGATGAAGAGATCTGCAAAGAATTGAACAAGGAGTTTCAGTCAGTATTTACAGTAGAAAATACCCCACCCCCTCAGATTGCAGTGATAGAAGCTCAAGGGCCGGTATTAGAGAACATCAACCTTACAGCCACAGAGGTATGCAAAGTGCTGATGGATTTAGATGTTCATAAAGCTGCAGGTCCTGATGACATATCCCCTCATGTGCTTAAAAAATACGCAAACACAATATCAGTGGCATTAAGTATCATATTTAAGGAGTCATTGGAGTCGGGGGAGATTCCAAGATGCTGGAAACAGGCAAATGTGATACCTATCTTCAAAAAGGGAAGGAGGGATACGGCTCTGAACTATAGACCAGTTTCCTTGACCAGCATAGTTTGCAAAGTTATGGAGAAATTACTAAGGAAACATATCTCTCTTCACTAGGAATCCTTCAACTTTTTGTCAGTGAGGCAACATGGCTTCAGAGAAGGTAGATCAACAGTAACAAACTTATTAGAATTTTATGATGAGGTAAGCCAAATCTTACAGGAAAGAGAGGGCTGGGCAGATTGCATATTCCTAGACTTCCAGAAAGCGTTTGACACTGTTCCACATAGAAGACTTATTAGGAAGCTGCAATCAATGGCTAGAATAGGTGGAAATGTTTTGGAATGGATAAAAACTTACTTAGAAGGAAGGGAACAGAGGGTTAGAGTAAGACACTCAGTGTCTGAATGGAGAAGAGTTAGTAGTGGAGTTCCACAGGGTTCAGTTTTAGGGCTGCTTTTGTTCCTTGTATATGTAAATGACCTACCAGAGTCTGTAAATTCATTCATGAATATGTTTGCAGATGATGCAAAGATTGTGAAGAAAGTAAAAAACGAGAACAATGGTAGAGAACTTCAGGAGGATCTAAATAATCTGCATTAGTGGTCAGAAAAGTGGCTAATGAAATTCAATACTTCAAAATGTAAGGTAATGAGAATGGGTACAAGTGCAAGAAGGCCCAAGCTTGACTACTCGGTGGCTGGAGTACAACTTCAAGAGACAGAAAATGAGAGAGATCTAGGAGTAAACATACTGGCAGATTTGTCTCCAGAAATACATATAAATGGCATAGTAAGGGCAGCATATGCATTCTTATCAAATGTAAGGGTAGCCTTCAGGCACATGGACAAGGAAATGTTCAGAAATATTTATGTAACCTATGTGAGGCCAAAACTCGAATATGCAGCCCCCTTTTGGAATCCCCACTTGAAAAAGCACATAGCTAAGCTTGAAAAAGTTCAAAGACATGCAACGAAACTGGTGCCAGAAATACGTAATCTCAGTTATGATGAAAGGCTGAGGGAATTAGACTTACCATCACTCGAAGCTAGAAGAGTGAGGGGGGATGTGGTGACAGTCTTTAAATTCCTTCATGGTTATGATAGAGTGGATAGGGATCGATATTTTGATATGGCTGGCTCTAGAACTAGAGGTCATAGTTTGAAGCTTCGTAAGAAAACTTCTTTGCAGGATGTAAGGAAATACTTTTTCAGTGTAAAAGTAGTTGATAATTGGAATTCGCTAAGCGAGGAGGTAGTTAATGCTATCTCAATCCACAGTTTTAAGGACAGGTATGATAAGTATCACTAAGTATAAAATGGAACCGATCCGGAGACGGGAAGATACGAGCTTTGGGCTCTTTCCCGTAAACACAAATTAGGTAATCACACACACACACACACACACACACACACACGCACACACACACACACACATATATATATATATATATATATATATATATATATATATATATATATATATATATATATATATATATATATATATATATATATATATATATATATATATATACATACATACATACACCTTGGCTGTTTCCCCCTTTAATTGGGGGGTAGCCGACATCAAGAAAGGAAAACAAATAGTGGGATTACTTTGCTCTATGGGCAATGATGAGGGAGCTAGCGACCGTTCAGATGGCACTGCCGGAGTGCCACAGCCCATCCTCCTGGCTCTTCCACAACCTGTGTCGCTTCACAACTGCCAGCTCCTCTTACTGCCCCTACCACAGGGCTATCTCTGTAAGATGCAGCCCCGTGGTAACAGCAGATGCCCATCAGAGCCGCGTCACAATCGCTCGCCACTCATTCCTATTCCTAGCACGCTCGCTTGCTTCCCTCACATCCATCCTCCTATCATTCAGGGCTCTCCTTACTCCATCCATCCATCCAAACCTAGGCCTCCCTCTAGCATTTCTCCCATCAACTCTCGCATTCATCACCTTTTTCAGCAGCCTTTCATCATCCATCCTTTTCACATGGCCAAACCATATCAGAACATTCATATCTACTCTGGCTGCAATTTCTCTCCTCACACCCATTCTTGCTCTCACCACTTCATTCCTAACCCTATCCAATCGAGACACGCCAATCATACTCCTCAGGCATTTCATCTCAAACACATTTAGTTTCCGTCTCTCACTTACTTTCATACCCCATAACTCTGATCCATACATCACAGTTGGCACAACCACTTTCTCATACAAAACTTTCTTAACATTCATTTCCAACCCTCTATTCTTCATCACTCCTTTCAATGCATCCAACACTTTACATCCTTCATTCACTCTGTGACACACATCTGCTTCCACTCCACCATTTGCAGCTATAACCGAGCTTAAATACTTAAACTGATCAACCTCCTCAAGTGTCTCTCCATTCAACATAACATTCAATCCAGCGCCATCCTCATTTCTTGTACACCTCATAGCCTTACACTTTCCCACATTCACTCGCAGCTTCCTTCTCTCACACACCATTCCAAATTCTGACACTAACTGACACAGCTTTTCCTCTGAATCTGCCACCACCACAGTATCATCTGCAAACAACAACTGATTCAGCTCCCACTCGTTATCATCCCCATCTACCATTCTCAAACCTCGACCATGCACTCGCTCATTCACCTCTCTTACAACTCCATCAATAAACAAATTGAACAGCCATGGTAACATCACACATCCCTGTCTCAGTCCCACACTCACTGGAAACCACTCACTCACTTCATTCCCTACCCTAACACAAGCTCTACTACCTTCATACAAACTCTTCACTGCATGCAACAATTTACCATTGATTCCATATAATCTCAAAACATTCCACATAGCCTCTCTATCAACTCTATCATATGCTTTCTCCAGATCCAAAAATGCAAAATACACATCCTTACCCTTTGCTAAATATTTCTCACATAACTGCCTAACTATAAAAATCTGATCTATGCAACCTCTACCTCTCCTAAAACCACTCTGCACTTCCGCGATCACATATTCTGTCTTATCCCTAATCCTATTAACCAGTATCCTACCATACACTTTTTCTACCACACTTAACAAACTTATACCCCTAAAATTACTGCATTCATACATATCTCCCTTACCTTTGTATAGGGGCACTATACAGGCAATCACCCAATCCACTGGCACCAATGACAACATAAAGCATATATTAAACACTCTCACTAACCATTCCAATGCAGTCACACCCCCTTCTTTCAACATCTCCGCTCTCACACCATCCATTCCAGGTGCTTTACCTGCTTTCGCTTCATACAATGCCCTTTTCACCTCCTCTCTTGTAATCTCTCTCTCATTTTCATCTCCCATTACTGGCCCTTGAACCCCTCCCACTGCCACTATAGCTGCCTCTCTATCTTCCTCAACATTCAGCAAGCACTCAAAATATTCTGCCCATCTTTTCCTTGCATCGTTCCCTCTTAACATCTGTCCGTTCACATCTTTCACTGTCTCTTCCATCCTCGATCCACCATTCCTTGCTCTCTTCACTTCTTTCCAAAACTTCTTTTTGTTCTCCTCATATGACCTACTAACATCCTGTCCCCACCTAACATTTGCCAACCTCTTCTCTTCCTCTACCTTCCGCCTGGTTTCCACATTTTTCTCCCTATATCTTTCATACTTCTCCCTACTTTTACACTGCAGCCATTCCTCAAAAGCCCTCTTTTTCTCTTCCACCTTCATTTTCACCCCTTCATTCCACCACTCGCTGCCCCTCCTCATGTCACCTCCAACAAACCTCTTTCCACACACATCACTTGCATGTCCCACAAAACATTCTTTCACCAACCCCCATTCCTCCCCTAACTCCTCAACTTCTCTTTCTTTCACCCTGTCATATGCCACTCTCATCCTGTCCTGATATTCCTGTCTCTTCTCTGGCTTTTTCAACTCTTCCACCTTCACTATTTCCCTTTTACATCCCCCCACACTATTTCCCCACTCTTTTGCTACTACCACTTTTGCTTCAACCAAAAAATGATCAGACATCACAGCAGCCACACCCCTGAATGCATGTACATCTTTCACTCTACCAATCATGCTCTTTGCTACCAACACATAATCCAACAATGCTCTTTTTTTCACTCTTCCATTTGCCACTCTCATCCATGTATACTTATTTATTAACTTCTTCTTAAATAAACTATTACCTATCACCAACTCTTGCTCCACACACATATCTAACAGTCTCTCGCCACTCTCATTCCCACCTGGTACCCCATACTTTCCTACAACACCTTCTATCTCTCCATCACCCACTCTGGCAATCAAGTCACCCAACACAACTACATAGCTCCTTCTACTCAGACCATCCACACATCTAGTTAAGTCATTCCAGAATTCATCCCGCTCTTCCTCACTTCTCTCACATCCTGGCCCATACGCACTAACAAAAAAGCCCAACATTCCCTTCCTATCCTAGCCCTCACCCACTTCAGCCTAGATGACACTTCTTTCCATTCTACTACCTGATTTACCATCCATTCACTTAGCAATAATGCCACACCTTCTCTCGCTCTCCCCCTTTCAACCCCAGACACCCTAAACGTCAGATCACCAAATGCCACTTCTCCTTTTCCTTTCATCTTCGTCTCACACAATGCCAATACATCCATCCTCCTCTTACCAAACATATATCCAATCTCACATCTTTTGCTCTCTATCGTACTACAACCACGCACATTTAGAAACCCCTAGAGTTTGGGGAGAAGTTATTCTATCCTCTACTCCCCTTCTTCTTTGACGTCTCACAGGAGGTTGATACAAGGGGAGGGGATTCCTAGTCCCCCCGCCCCGTCCACTTTTAGTCGCCTTTTACGACACGCAGGGAATACGGTGAGGCTATTCTTTAATATTGTGCCTGCCCCACAGGGCATATATATATATATATATATATATATATATATATATATATATATATATATATATATATATATATATATATATATATATATATATATATATATATATATATATATATATATATATATATATATATATATATATATATATATATATATATATATATATATATATATATATATATATATATATATATATATATATATATATATATATACATATATATATATATATATATATTTATATATATATATATATATATATATATACATACATACATACATACATACATACATACATACATACATACATACATACATACATACATACATACATACATCTATATATTGTTAAAATCAGTATCCTTCCCATTTTATATTAACTAGTTAGTTAGTTTGATACACGAAAAAATTGAATAATAAAAGAAAAAAAAATTACCAAATACCCACCTGTCAACAGTACTGAGTTAAGTTGCCAAGTAGTACAGCAGTCCTATTTTCTTCATTTTTTTTGCTTTTCTTTTAGCTTTCTCTTTTGCTATTTTGTTATTTTGTATATATATTGAGTTAAATGTAAAGTCTAAATCCCGTGATAACATATCTTGGTTAGCAAGTCAGTTTATCAGTTAGGAAGAATATATAACAGAAACAGGTGGGTGCCACCTCGAACACAAATTCGAATTTTCCTTCAGGTTTGACTTTTGTTTTTGTTTTTCTTTTTATACTTAAATTACCATGGTCAAGTTTTTAAGTTAAGATGTGTGTTACCAGAAAGGAGACAAACTGAGTCACTAAATAGCACTTATATGGAGATATAAAAATTCTGTGTGAAGGTAAATTAGAAGTTTTTCTCTTTTCTTTTTTTTTTCCTCTTTCTCGTCTTCTTTCTATATTCTGTGAGAGGGAGAACATAAAAATGAAGCCATCTCTGTCCCAAACCTCTCCCACCCATGGGTCGGGAGAAGGGGTAGTCATCAAAGGACTTAAACAGAGAATCAAGAAGTTAGAGGAAATGGTTACAAGCCTTGATGATAAAATTCGGAATATGGATGGAGAAATGAAAGAGAATGAAACACTCAGAGAACAAATAAGATCTTTGGAGGAAGCAAATAAAGCACAAGGGCAGGAGAGAAAGGAACTAGAAAAAAGAATAAAGAAGCTGGAAGGGGAAAAGAGTCAACTAGAATCTAGAATTTCTAAACAAGAAGATAAAAACAAACAGCTAAATGACAACCTAAAGGAATTAGATGTTAGTTCACTGCTCTCTTCTGAGAGAGACGAGATTGCTGCTTGGAATGTTCAGATTAAGGAAAACATTGAACAGTTCAGAAAAGAGTTCCAGGAGCTGAAAATGGAAAATGATGCCATGAAAACGTCCTTTGCTGATGCACTAAAGGGGAATGTGGCAGTAAAAGAGGCTGTAAAGGTGGTGGCACTGGAAAACATACAAACAGTTGACTATAAAGAGACAGTAATCGAAAAAATGAAAGACGTTGTGATGGAAAGGGCAAACCCACTCATCAGACAGGCACTTGATAAGGAGAAGACAGTGGTAATCTCAGGCATAAGTGAATCCCAGGAGCCAACATGGCAGGGGAGACTTGAAGAAAATAAAGCTAACGTTGTAGACCTGATAAGAAAGCTTGGAGTAGTATGTGATCCTGAGGATATTGTAAGCATACACCAACTAGGTAAATATTCGAGGGAAGGAAAGCCGAGACCAACAAAAGTAACCTTTGAGAGAGGGGAGACATGTAGGGAAATATTGTTGAGAAAAAAAAGTCTAAAAGACCTTCAGGAATTCAAAGAAGTGTTCATTAGACGATACAGAACACAGGAAGAGATGGGAAAGATCAAAAACTTGTTGCAAGAGGCAAGAAGGTTAAATGATGAAAGAAATGAAGAAGAGAAGAAAAATTATTGTTACAGAATACTTCCAGACAAAGGGGAGATAAAGAAGATAATGACAGAAGATCAGGGGATGGGGCCTCATTAAGATTGTTATACACAAATGCTGATGGATTAGCTGGTAAGGCAGTAGAATTAAAAGATAGGATTCACAACAGTAAGGCAGATATAGTAGCAATTACAGAGACTAAGTTGAGTGAGGACATCAACAGTGTCACAGTTTTTCCTAAGGGCTTCAGAATACTAAGGGTCGAAAGATCTGAGAGGACTGGTGGAGGGATAGCACTGCTCATAAGTGAGAGGATTCAAGTTGAAGAAATAAACTTGGCTATAGAAAGTGAGTTCAGGGAATTTCTTGTTGCTCGCATAAATACTGGGTCAGAGAGCATTATAATAACTGTTGTATACAACCCACCAAGGAACCAAAATAGGCTTGAAATTTATGAGGAAAGTCATATAGGTACGATTGAAGTCATAAACTCAGTTGTTAACATGGCGCGGGAGAAAAAATGTAGGATTTTGATTATGGGAGACTTTAATCATAAAGAGATAGATTGGATAAATCTTGACCCACACAGTGGTGAGGACTCATTTGGGGCAAGATTCCTAGATTGCGTACAAGGGAATTTCCTACACCAACATGTAATGGAACCAACAAGAGCCAGGGGTGGGGATGAGCCATCACTACTTGATCTGGTGTTCACAGATAATGTGTTGGATATTGAAAATATTGAGTATGAACCACCAATTGGAAAGAGTGACCACTGTGTGTTGTTGATGGAGTATATCATTGAAGACATTCTTCCTGAGAGTAGAGGCACTGAGGACATGAGGAGGAACTATCCGAAAGGAGATTACATCAAAATGAATGAGCTTTTTGCAGTTATTGACTGGAGAACCTTATTTTACAACAAATCTGTACAAGAAATGTATGACATCTTTTGTGAGAAATATGGGAAGATAGTAGATTGCTGCATACCTGTCACCAAAGTAGGTGTAATTCATGCCAGAGAGAAATGGTTCGATAATGGGTGTAAAAGAGCTAAGGAGTGGAGAGACAAATGCTGGAAAAGGTATAGGAGGAGAAAAAACATAAATGCCTGGCAAACCTACAAAAGAGCAAGAAATGACTACCTAAGTAAAAGGAGAGAGGCAGAGAGAGATTATGAGAGGGACATCACCAGGAAGGCTAAAGAAAATCCCAAGTTTTTCCACAGCTTTATCAGAGGAAAACTGAAGGTAAAAGAACAGGTTTTAAGGCTAAAGAGAGCGGATGGAAGCATCACTGAGACGGACGAAGAGATCTGCAAAGAATTGAACAAGGAGTTTCAGTCAGTATTTACAGTAGAAAATACCCCACCCCCTCAGATTGCAGTGATAGAAGCTCAAGGGCCGGTACTAGAGAACATCAACCTTACAGCCACAGAGGTATGCAAAGCGCTGATGGATTTAGATGTTCATAAAGCTACAGGTCCTGATGACATATCCCCTCATGTGCTTAAAAAATGCGCAAACACAATATCAGTGGCACTAAGTATCATATTTAAGGAGTCACTGGAGTCGGGGGAGATTCCAAGATGCTGGAAACAAGCAAATGTGATACCTATCTTCAAAAAGGGAAGGAGGGATACGGCTCTGAACTATAGACCAGTTTCCTTGACCAGCATAGTTTGCAAACTTATGGAGAAACTACTAAGGAAACATATCTCTCTTCACTTGGAATCCTTCAACTTTTTGTCAGTGAGGCAACATGGCTTCAGAGAAGGAAGATCAACAGTAACAAACTTATTAGAATTTTATGATGAGGTAAGCCAAATCTTACAGGAAAGAGAGGGCTGGGCAGATTGCATATTCCTAGACTTCCAGAAAGCGTTTGACACTGTTCCACATGGGAGACTTATTAGGAAGCTGCAATCAATGGCTAGAATAGGTGGAAATGTCTTGGAATGGATAAAAACTTACTTAGAAGGAAGGGAACAGAGGGTTAGAGTAAGACACTCAGTGTCTGAATGGAGAAGAGTTAGTAGTGGAGTTCCACAGGGTTCAGTTTTAGGGCCACTTTTGTTCCTTGTATATGTAAATGACCTACCAGAGTCTGTAAATTCATTCATGAATATGTTTGCAGATGATGCAAAGATTGTGAAGAAAGTAAAAAACGAGAACAATGGTAGAGAACTTCAGGAGGATCTAAATAATCTGCATGAGTGGTCAGAAAAGTGGCTAATGAAATTCAATACCTCAAAATGTAAGGTAATGAGAATGGGTACAAGTGCAAGAAGGCCCAAGCTTGACTACTCGGTGGCTGGAGTACAACTTCAAGAGACAGAAAATGAGAGAGATCTAGGAGTAAACATACTGGCAGATTTGTCTCCAGAAATACATATAAATGGCGTAGTAAGGGCAGCATATGCATTCTTATC